>JANHFL010002662.1:60013-79197 GCA_032468155.1 Oxyrhabdium leporinum | reverse complement strand
GGACAAGAAACAATGGAAGGAAACTAATCAAGGAGAGAAACAACCTGGAATTGAGAAAAAACTTCCAAAGAGTGAGGACAACTAATCAGCCTTCAGTCATTGTAGGTGCTTCATCACTGGAGGTTTTTAAGAAGAGACTGCAGAGTCACTTGTTTGAAATGGTATGGGATATCCAGCTTGAGCAGAGGGTTGGACTAGAAGACCTCCAAGGTCCTTTCCAGTTCCACTCTGATTCAAAATACTAATTTATCTCTGTGTGGAATATGCTGGTGGAATGAATGCTGTCTTGACTAAGCAATTGCTTTCATTTCCTATATTTGTTCTCTAGTTTACAGTAAAATCCACTTTCTTCTCTTTTTTCTGGATTTTTGTCAGAGCACTTTTTGCAATGCAGGTAATATATTAATTTAATGTATTCAATTAACAAAAGCACCAATTGCATTGAAAGGGCACACATTAATACGTAAATATTGGAAATATAATGAAAATTATTTCTGTGGCAAGGAAGAGCTATCAAGGTCATGACGTAAAGTGTCTTATTTTACATATTGTATTTACCATATGCATATGCCATCATACCTGTGCGTCATCATAAGAAAGAGAAAAAGTGCACATCCAAGAAAAAAAAAACCTGACAGAAAAATTGTAACTATGTCTTAGTTTGGAACTGGAATTTCACAGGTGCATTTGATGATACATCAGAAAACATCTTTTTCTCTCTTTTCAAATTAGGCTGACTACTCTTTTTTAATCAGAGGAAATAAATTTCCAAAACTTTGAGACTGGTTGGAACCATCAGAGGTAGTTGTAAAATGTTGACTAGTGCATATTTACTCAGAAATAACTCTCACTGGTTTCAGTTGGACATATCTCTAGACAATTTGATCTCTAGACTTCCCGAATTTGGTGACATGAAGATGAACATTTTTGAAAGGTCTTGGGTAAGGAAAGCATCTGAATTTCATTTTGGTGCTATGGATGAAGTAGCTGCCCAGCCATACATTACCAAGCATCACAGGGACATGTTTGCTAACTTCCATTGGCATTATCATAGAATTGGTCTCTTGACTGCTATTCTATGTGCCTTTAAATGCTAAGAAAAGGACCCTTTTCCCGAGCTCCTGTTATCAATTCATCACAGGTTTTTCTTTTCCATTTTTGCACATGCTCCATGTAATGCCCTAGCTGGCTCTTTTTGTGCCCTAGAAGACAAGCAATAAATTCCGGTTTAGGAAGGCTTTGAGGATGAGATGAGAAGCAGACTGAGTTTGGTTATATTGAATTCTTGGCTTCACTGCTTTATTGTTCACTAATAATTCCTATAATTAGTGAAATGTCTACAGTAAATACCACTTTACATGCATTTAATGTGCTTCTATTGGTAATGCTGAGTGAAAAGCTGCAGGCCCATCCCTAGGTAATGGATATCTAATTTTTTTCTGAGATTTCACAAAACTTTTTCAGCATTTCCATGAGCTATACACTTGCAAGCGAAAGAAAAATGAAGTATAAGAATACTGAATTTTAATCCGAGTGTTTATTTTTAATTATATTTATGAACCACAGGAAGTAAAACCCTTAAAAATAAAATTAGGCTGAACTAAAATGAAGAGTAAACATTAGGCCACTCCTGAGACATTAGTTGCGTTTCTGATCCCTTTCTGTTGCGTACCTAGGTCCGTTTCACTATCTGCTCCTTCCCATACATCCTGTTCTCTCTCCAAGCCTTACAGCCTCAGGGTTTGTTTGCTTATTTTTCTTACCATTCCTTTTGCCGCCCTTATTTCACTGGAACTAGCTTCTGCCCCAAGCTGTGCGTGCTCTGCTTTCATCTGCCAGACTGAAAAATCCAGTCAAATATTAATCCATTGTTTGCCAACATTACTATTTATTTGCAAAAAAAAAAAAAAAAAAAAGCATGGTAGCCTTTTTAAAAAGAGCTTTGGATTAGCAGTGAAGCAACCTTAAAAAAGCAAGTTCTGCCAGGTTGGTTTTGTGGTTTACATGCCAACCTGGAAGATTGTTTTATGCCACTGGTTTTGAAGTGCCTGATTCATGGCTAATGAAGCTTTCTTCATTTCTCACAAGGTTTTCGTTTCCTCCTGGACTGGCTCAGAATTCCCTCAGCACGAGCTCTATATTACTTAATGGGCACTGACTTTTAAAATGAAAGTACTTGGTACTTTCGTTGCACTGGTTCTGCTGCAGTTCACTTACATGATAAATGAGCCTCCTTCATTATACCCTCCATGAAGTATGTGATTGAGATAGACAATTCTATGCAAATAAAACATGCATGGTTCTTTCTGAATACCCTTATAATTTTTATGGACTGGAAACTTTTAAGCTTTTATTTAAAAGAGCTAGATGTGAAAAAAAATATTCATAGCTCTTATGTCCTTCGATTTTTGATGGACTTCTGAAACTTTAGCTTTTATTTTTTGAGAAAGAGCTTCTTTACTTCCTTTGATGCCACTAGATGTGAAAAACATATTCACAGTTTTTGAAAGCAATGGCCTCATAGTAGAGCTAATGCCCAATTTTTTTTAAAAAAATAATTCAATCATTAATAATGTAGTTTGATGTATGTCTGTGGATCTGTGCTGCTTTTATATGTGCAGATAAAATAAATTGGAACAAGCATGTAATCTTTGTATTTGAATGATGAAACTATATAGTACATGAAACTATGAAGTATCTTTTTCTTCCATATGCTGCTTATTTTATAGGCATATATGGGTGTTAAAAATAATTCATAACAAGGTTGTTAAATCAATCTGGCTTCCCCATTTACTTTTCTTGTCAGAAAGTTGCAAAAGGGGATCACATGACCTTGGGCCACTGCAACTGTCATAAATATAAATCAGTGGCCAAGCATTTGAATTTTGACCATGTGATCATGGGGATGATGCAGCAGTCGTAAGCGTGACAGTGCCGTTGTAACTTTGAATGGTCACTAAATGAACTGTTGTAAATCGAGGAATACCTGTAAAAGCTATAAAACAGTAATATAAAAAACAATTAGCAAATCCAGAGAATCCAGGGAAAGAGAAATCAGCAGATATTAATCTCAACGGAGCTACCTCAGGAATGCACTGGTTCCTTGGGGTTCCCAGGCCTGATGATGTAAATGAGTTTTGAGGGATTTCTGGAAAATTAATTGGGATGAAATCAACCTCATTTCAGGAGCAGATGATATTCCAAAGCAGAAAAGGCTCATTTTCTGGGTCTAGATCTAACTCCTTAGCAGACGGGACCTGCAACATAACTTTTCTGTCAGCTCTGATGGAATGAGCAGATGTAATTGTGTCCCTCAAATAACCCAGCCATGTGCTGTGTAGCTTTAAAAGTCAAAAGCAACACTTTGAATTGGACCTACCAAGCAGTGCAGCTTGCGAGCAGAGGTATAATGCATGCTGTTTTAGAGGCTTACATAACTATGTGTGCTGCTTGCATTAGCTGAAACTTCTAGATACTCTTCAAGGGCAGCCCCATATAGACCACAATATTTATTTTCATCAAAGTCCTGCCAAACTTTTTCAGCTGGGAAGACTCTAAAGGGAGCTTCTCTTTTTCTTGCTGCATTCAGTATTTTTTGAAAAAAAGAATATCCCATTTCTAATTGTGAACTTTTAACAGCTTTTTATCAATATCTTCAAGAAATTGTATACAGAGTGTGTATAGATTAAAAAAACCCGTAGAATTAGAGATAATGCTTTACTGGAATTTTATTAGCTTATATAATCTGTTGAAATCAAATGACTTTCAGAAAACCACTATCATTTCCAAACCATAATTGCTAGGTTTGTATAACCTACTAAACCAGAATTAAACAAACTCCATCATGATGTAGAAAAATATATGGCCCCCAGCCTCACTTTGACTCTTGATCCTCTTCTAACAAATATTTTCCATCCTTTTACAGGATTTATGTTTTCCATCCTTTTAAAGGATTCATACAACTGGATTCATTTTGTTGTGTTTTATATTTCTCATCAGCATGCAGCTCAGATGGAACAGAAGCAAAATGAAACAGAGAACAAGAAGGTGCATGGAGATGTGGTGAAATATGGAAGTGTCATACAGGTACGTAATATTGTTTTTCTCTTGGCTCATTGCCCAGTCACCAATTTAAATCTCCATGTTCTTTTAGATAGCCAAATTTATGTTTACCTAGAACAGCTTTCTCAAACCTGGGAGCCCCTTAGTTATCTGGACTACAACATCCATATTCTTAACAATATCTAAGCTGATTGGAGAATTGAAGCCTACACATCTGGACAACATCCAGATTGGAAAAGGGTGAATATCTTTGGAATGCCTGTTCATGAAAGTGACTTTTATATTACCTATCATTATCATTTACCTTGGTCACAAAGCATAACATCATTATGAAAAGAAATGGAAGAATGGATATGGGTTGTGACTAGTTCTTGGTCAGAGAATTTGTTTTTCACTGTTAAACTGGAATTGACTCAAGGCATTTTGGTGTATCAGAAATTAAATTGTTTTTTACCTTATGCATTTCCCAATTTGGAGAAAATTGAAATAAGAAATAGCCCTTTATTATGAAGCATTAACTTGAACTGCAATCAAATGACTTTGTAATGAATATCCATATTATCTATTCCCATCGAACAACTTAGTTTGATGTTTCAGAGATAGTTTATATCATGCTTGTGATTTTTACTAAGGGGGATTTGAGATGAAGCTCTAAGGAGCTTCAAATAGAGAAGTTGAAGATGCAGATTATTTGCCTACTGAAAACATGTATGGTACTTTATAAAATAAAATGTTTCCTGTTCACTATGATTGTTGATCATCCTACAGGATAGACCAAACCAAGAAGCAGGCATTTCTCTGTTCGTATGTGCTTAAGCCATATTTAGCTATTTGTTGTTTTGGCAATAAATCCCCCCCACCCCCAGGTCATCTTCTATACTCTGTAGTTGCAGAATGTAGTCTTAGTTTTTCTCTCTGGCTCTTTATATTAATATGGGCCAAGAATGATTCAAAGTAGATAAATGTTTATTTTTTTTATATAATAATTTTTATTAAAGTTTACACATGCAAAGATAAAAAAACTAACAAAGAAAAATGTAAAAAATAAAAAATGGAGAGAAAATAAATGACAACGTAAAATGATATATAAAGAAATGATTCTCTCTCACTTCAGACAAGTATAAACAACTTCTCTTATATTTCAATAAAACATATCTCATCTCTTATCAGTAGACAAATTATACAATCTTGTCACTCAGTGCTAATCAGCAAAAGTCTATTAAGAGCTAACAGTAATAATAACATATATATTTTAACCTTAATCAAATGAATCATTTTTAATTCTTTTCCTTTTAACATAGCAACAACACTTTCTCTAAAAATACAGCAAGAGAAATTTCTTTAAACAGATGCTAATAGATAACAAGAAATTTCTTGTTATCTATTAGCATCTGTTTAAAGCCTTTTAATTCCGTCATAGTTAAAAAAACCCAATTAAGAGTTACAAAAACACAACACACACACACACACACACACACAGTTTAAATCCCTAAACCTTGCATGAAACTTATCCTCAAGGATAGAAGGAAACTCATCCAGTATGATGAAACTCACCCTTCTAAAGGTTCTGAACATACAAAAAATGAATTAAGAAGCAATTTCCTAAGATGGTTAAGAGGGGACCTATGCAAATCCAGTGTCCATTTGAAGGCACTGAACCATGGCTTAGGTGAGATGACTTTCTCCTGGCTCCAAGAGTTCTGAAACCCACTGGAGATTGTTGGCTTATAGCCTCGTCAGGAGTCTCTGTATTGAGTAGTTATGGGTGATCCTGGCCCCTCCTTGCTCTGGAGTGGAATTCTGAGGACCCAGTCCATTCACCAGCTCCTCTTTCCAACATGGCTATTATCTCCAGTCAGAAGTTGTCATTGATCCATTGTTGCTTTTCCAGAAATCTACTCTGTTTATTTTTTCAGCTTCTCCACATGAAGAGTAATAAGTACCTGACAGTAAACAAACGCCTCCCTGCTCTACTGGAGAAGAATGCCATGAGGGTAACTCTTGATGCCACAGGCAATGAAGGATCCTGGCTCTTTATCCAACCCTTCTGGAAACTGAGAAGCAATGGAGATAATGTGAGTATGATAATGTGAATCCTTCTAATAGATCTCTCTTGGGTTTGTAAATAGGGATTAATTTACATTTCTCTACTTCCTACTGGACTTTTATACAAAGAAGTCTAGAAAGGGGTATCAAATTGGCCTCAATTACTAAGTTTCTCAAGGAATCTGTGATGGGACATTCATGATTACAACCCTGATATTATCACTGAAATTCCCACATTTTTTGTACTTAAATCTATTAGGGGAAGGAACCCAATGGGAGATATCATGCCACGCTGATAATAAAGGGATGTAGAGTCATGTAAATACAGAGATTCATTCATTCATTCATTCATTCTTTCATTCATTCATTCATTCAATTTCTATAGCTGCCCAACTCAACCTAGTGACTCTGGGTGGCTTGCAGTTCTAAAATTATAAAACCATGACAACTAAAAACATTATGTGATCCTTTCTCAGGTAGTTGTTGGAGACAAAGTAATTTTGAATCCTGTGAATGCTGGGCAGCCACTACATGCTAGCAACTATGAACTTGCTGATAATCCTGGATGCAAAGAGGTATCAGAAACTGGAAGAAGTGAAAAGTTGGTTTGGGGAGAGCATAGAAAATTATAGTAGAAGTTCAGTCATTATTTAAGATTTATTTTAGGGCATGTAATTTTGTAATTCCTTGTTTTCTTAGGTGAATTCTGTCAATTGCAACACCAGCTGGAAAATCAACTTGTTTATGAAATTCCAGGACCATATGGAAGAAGTGCTTAAAGGGGTAATAAGTGTGTGCATATTCATCTTTAATTGTTATGCATGTAAATTTATTTTGTTGCTTTGTTATGTATGTGAACCAAACTTTAAGTTTTAGAATAGAATAGAGGTGGAAGGGACCTTGGAGTTCTTCTAGCCCAGCCCCCTGCTCAAGCAGGATAACCTATACTATTTCAGATAAGTGACTGTCTAGTCCCTTCTTAAAAGCCTCCAGTGATGAAGCACCCACAGCTTCTGAAGGCAAGTTGTTCCACTTCTCCTCACTGTTAGGAAGTTTCTCCTTAATTCCAGGTTGCTTCTCTTTTTGATTACTTTCCAACCATTGTTTCTTGTCCTGCCCTCTGGTGCTTTGGAAAATAATTTGACCCCCTGTTCTTTGTGGCAGCCTCTCAAATACTGGAATACTGCTATCATGTCGCCCCTAATTCTTCTTTTCCTTAGACTAGCCAAACCCAAATCCACTTTTGATTAAGACAAAAGTGGCAAGGTGGAGAGAAACACCAAATATGTTCTATTACTTTAGCCTCAACTTCAGTTTAACGGAATTAATTATTCCTAGTTATTTTTCTCTTTTATCATATTAAAATCAACAATTTGGTATCAATTTCTGAAGCAAACCTAGGGGCCCTATCCAAGGCTTTTAAGAGATACATATGATCTTGGGACTGTGATTGTGTATCCTTGGTATTTTCTGCAGGTGTGAAAAATGTCTCTGAGTTTCTTGTCAGTAGTTCAAAGTATGCAACATTGTTTTTCTGCTGCTTTCAGTCAAATTATTAATAAAAATTGTGTAACCAAACTCTTACTGGTAATTGGACTGCTACAAGCAAATAGAGAAATGCTGTCAGGTGCAAGAAATCAGGAGCCATGATAGAGTTCAAAAGCATTATGACTTTATTTCATGCTATCTATGCACAAGAATCTGATCTATAAATGGTCGTGGCAAATGGGCACCATATAAGAATCAACGGATTTAAAGGGGGCTGGACTTAGGTCTCTTATGGGGGCATAGAGATTCCAATCTGATGATGTGTTTAACCCTCTCCTGAGGCTCCACTTGATCATCTCCTGCAAATGCATGATTTGTACACTCATGCACTAGGTGTATTTTGAGTTGTTCCACATAAATCAATAGAACTTTAGTTAGTCAAGTCTAACCTGTTCAATAATTTCATTATTCTGTTTCCCAGCATGCAGAGGTATATGTCCAATGTGTTCACACTGCTGTTGTTATGATTACTACCACTAAATTTATTTCTTCATGTTTTTTGGTTATCTCATGTAAAATGCTTGTGTATAGAAATTTGTATTTCTTTTTTCAAATAGGGTGATGTTGTTAGATTGTTCCATGCAGAACAGGAGAAATTTCTCACTTGCGATGAATACAAAAGCAAGCTCCATGTTTTCCTTCGAACTACTTTGAGGCAATCGGCAACATCAGCCACAAGCTCCAATGCACTCTGGGAGGTTGAGGTAAGTGTTAGGCTAACCTACAACTCCCTGTTTTAGCATTCCTTGAGTACTGATGTAATCTGAGTGCACTGTTATATTTGTTGTGTGGTGAAACCAACATATTTATGTGGATATAGATTTCCTGGCCCAGATTAAAAAGCGGAAGTGGAATTTCTGTGGAGAGTGGCGTTTCATTCTGGGACCAGTATGATGATGTTGATAGCAACAACAACAATAATAGCAGTAACAGTAGTATTAATTCATGCTCTCAAAACTTCGGACTCACTATTTGTATGTTGGCAGCCAACTTTGGTTATGGGTGTCTGCAGGACAGAACAAATTAGGGCAAATGGCGACACTTGCATGGTGACAATATTGTATGCTATCTGACATTTATATACAGGCATATAAGGTTTGCATTTACGTGGTGATGTCATTGCATGCGAATTTCCTTTTTGCTGCCATTGCAGCTTGATGCCGCTATATCATAAAACTTACAGATACAATTTAAATTTTTCCTGATTTTTTTTTTCCAGGTAGTCCATCATGATCCTTGCCGAAGTGGAGCTGGACACTGGAATTGTTTATATCGCTTCAAACACCTTGCCACTGGGAATTATTTAGCAGCAGAGGTGAAAAGAACTGCATAAATTATAGCATTTTTAGGTGCATATACGCAGTAAGACTGTGGTATCAGTTCCCATGAAATAATGGATATGAATACATTTTAACTGGCTCAAAAATGACAGAAACCAACTTTCCAAAGTTCTCCAGGACATATTTCACATCATAGATAACACCAAACTAGTGCGATGAAATAGCATTTTTGTAATATTGTCCAGTTGCACTGTTCCACTGTTTTATATTCTGTCTGTCAAAGGAAATTGATCACAACCTGGACAAATTTGCAGGGTACCTTGTAAATAAAATTGCTTACATTTGGACTTTACAGATCCTTTAACAAGAGATAATCTATTCACCATCAAGCCCAATTATTAAATGAGTTACATGGTCCTGGGACTAATTCAATAACAATTAATATGTCTTGGCTTTTGACATTTAACAAGGAAAAGAAAGGCCGATTGAGTCCATTAGTTGATAAATTTCTCCTTGAGAGAAGATGGTATCAGTCTCTGAAAGACATAATAATCAGTCTGGTCTAAATAATATAGATTCAGAAATGTGAACAGCTGCTGGCTGATTGCCACTACTTTGATTCTAAAGCAGTGCAACAGCTTCCTTAAATAAAGTTGATTTTCTGGCTAAATTTCCATTTAATTTTGGGAGATAAATTATTTCCCCCCAAGTTGTTTTATTGAATTATAAAATATGAATAATGCATTGTGGAATACATATAGAGAGAAACTACTTTAATCCTTCTTTAAGTATTGTTAAGAGAAAGACAGAAGGAGTTTATATAGATCTTTCTTAAAGTATGAATGGGTATGTTCCTGTCACACACTCTGTATCTATTAGGAATGTTCCAGTGAATATGACTAAAATCATATTCTGTAGCATGTGATGCTAAACTATCAACATATGCTATGATACACCCACTCACACAAAGGTGAGTGGGTGGTTTTTTTTCCCCCCCACAAAGAGCACTGGGGAAGCATTCAGTTCTGTGTTCAATGTGCTCAGGTTTGATGAGAAGCATAAGGTTTATGTCAATTTACATTCTTGTGTTGTGAAAACTATAAGCAATCAGATTTGAGGCAGGGAGGTCTAATTGAAGCCATTTTAGTTTTGAGCATAATATAATTTCTCCAGCAACCATGTATACTACTAGTTGCCAAATGTTCTCAGCATATTACATAGGTACTAAATGGAAGTTAGAAAGGAAAAAAAAGATATTCCCTATTACTTGAACCATCCGTTCATTCTGATTTTTAGTTCCAGTTTCCAGGAAAAAATTAAGTTAGGTAGGCTGCTTTTTAGAATTTCAAATGATCAAGATCAATTGATTTTAGTTCTTTTTTCTATCCTGATATTCTTTCTTTAATTTCTCAGGAAAACCCTGGATACAAGGGAGAGGCAGGAGAGTCGAAGCCCTTGGTAAGCTGCCTTGAATTATTCATACTTGTGAATTAACAATCAATTTATTATAGGAGGATTGGGTTGTCTACAAGTGTGCATTGGCAATATTTAAAATGGAAACATCATTTGATGTCACAATTTGGTCTGAATGCGTTAGCAGGAAAAATCCTTCACATTGTTGAAATAGAGAATATGAGTATTTCTGGACTTAATGGCTGGAGAATTTGGAAGCTCCCCTCAAAGGTTACATGAAGCAGTGTTGGTCATTGTGGTGGGCATGGACTTCCTGCTAAGAGAACTAAAACCTCCTTATCTTGTGGCAGGCAGGAACCAATCGTGCTAGTCGGAGATTCACAGGTGAAAAGATCAAGTACCGGCTTGTAGCTGTGCCTCATGGTAATGATATAGCATCCCTTTTTGAACTGGATCCCACTACACTGCAAAAGACTGATTCCTTTGTCCCCCGGTAAGTGGCTTCATCCAGAATACTGTATTTTTCTGAATGAAAACAGAGATAGTAAGCACAATCTAGAGAAAGAAATAAGTGCTTTTTTAGGGGTGGAGGGGATGGAGTTGACCCTTCAATAGTGTGGAGCAGGAAGATATATACTTATTGAAATGAATGCTTGAATAAGGGTCTCCTTCCCTCTCAATGTTCTACAATAGTCCTGGAAAAATACTCTTTGAAGAGGAATAATGGAAAGTTTTGTGGATCATTTCAATTTCTTTTGGGCCTAATATTGTCTTGTTAGGCTGCTTTCTATGAATGGATTAGGGTAGATTCAGTTTTAATTTTTCTAATCATTTATCTATCTTTTTACGCCATCTCCTTATCTTTCATGCATGTATAAACTTATCAGCCTCGGTATTCTGATACATTAGGCGGAAGTGAATCAAGAAAATAGGACAAGAAGCACCTTGGGATATTGCACGTAGTAAATAATATATGCATTTCAAATATCACAGCTCCCCTTTTTACATCTTTATGGAATTAGACATGAGTGCACTAAAGGTTATTCCTGACATCCAGTAAGTTATGAAATGGATATAATTCAGAGTTTGCAAATGTAAAGTATTGAAATTTAAGACTTTATTTACTTCAAGTCTTGGAGTGGAACTCCCAAGTGATTACTATATCCTTCTTTCCTGTTCCTAAAATCAAAGTACATAAACTTGGTAAAAAGTCCTGAAATAGAAGGTCAAGATTATACGCTTACCATTTATAAAGTGGCCATGAGCTCTTATGGAAAGTCTCTTGAGGAGTAATATTAATTCTCTATTCATTTTCAGCAATTCCTATGTTCGATTACGTCACCTCTGCACCAATACTTGGATCCAGAGTACCAATGTACCTATTGATATTGATGAGGAGCGGCCCATCCGTCTTATGGTATCTTTCTTCCTTGATCAGAAGCTACTACTACTACTACTACTAATGTGGGGAATGCTAATGGAACTAATGCCGATTGGAGGTTTCTGCTCTTTTTGATCAAGTCAGAATTTTAGAGCTAGAATTTTAAGCAACTTTCAGAGGTGCCTTTACAAGAGGTTACATATTCAGAAATGGCTAACTTTGTGATTATGTTGCTTTCTTTAATTTCTAAGAAGTTGGAATGCTCAGTTGAACTGGGTTATGAGACCCCAAACATAAATCAAGTTATTCAACCCCACAATTCACATCCCTTCTTTTCAGGCTCATTCCTAAATATTTTCATTTTCTTCTGTAGCTCTCAAATACACACCACCTGAACTTTCTGGTTTTTCTTTGAAGACTTTTTGCTTCTCATCCAAGAAGCTTCTTCAGCTCTGATTGGATGGTAGGGGGATGGAAGGATTTATACTCCTTGCAGACAGCTGGTCATTTGCATTCTTTTAGCGGGTCGTTAAGATCACCTGGAGGTTTATCTGTGTTATCAGTATCACCTGCGTGGTGCAAGTTGGTGTGGAGCCTTCTTGGAACTGTTAAAAGGACTGTGTTGTAGATTAGAGATGTCTCAGGTGACCCTGATGACATAGATAAACCTCCAGGTGACCTTAACAACCCCTGCTAAAAGAATGCAAATGACCAGCTGTCTGCAAGGAGTATAAATCCTTCCATTTCCCACCATCCAGTCAGAGCTCAAGAAGCTTCTTGGATGAGAAGCAAAATGTTTTTAAAGAAAAAACAGAAAGTCCAGTTGCCTCTTGAAAAAGCACCTTTGGGACAATCATGACCTGGATGACTGAGAATCTCCATAGACACCATCTGAAATACATGCATATTCATTGTCCTCTTGCTGCTTCTTTCTTGCCTTGCTGACTGCCTAAAACTTCCCATTGCTCTCTGCCGCCCTCATCAGGACAGTTTGTTCTTTGGAATGGGTCAACTCTCATGTTCTCTTCATTGGCCATTTTCTCATTAGAACCACAGTTATCTCTTAGATTGATTTTATATTTGTCTGTCTGTCCTCATTCTTTTCTGTCTAAAGAAAATGGTATTAAAAATGGCTCATGATAAGCGAGCATTTAATATTAATTTTTAGTATTTAGTATTATCTGGATGTGCTGTAGAGAATATAGTTGCAAATATAGACATTTGAGCAATGCACGGAATTAGATTATATGATTCTCTTTTCAGCTTGGTACCTGCCCAACCAAAGAAGACAAAGAGGCTTTTGCCATTGTTTCTGTTCCAGTCTCAGAAATCCGAGACCTGGATTTTGCCAATGATGCCAGCTACATGCTAGCTAATGTGGTAGAGAAGATGAATGAAGGATTCCTTAGTCAGAATGACCGGAGGTAAAAAGAGCAACTATTTTGTAACACTGGACATATAAGAGACAGATATAATCAATTTGTGTGGGCTTAAGTCAATTATCCTGAAGGTCTAATAATACATGGCTCCCTTTCGCAAGATATTGTTCACATTTATGACGTAGTCTAAATATTGTTTTGACTTGTACAATGAAATTTTATGCTGTAGATTCTGAAAAGTTAAGTTCAACTTGTAAATAACTTTGAATTTTAAAGACCTAAGTAAAACATTTAAAAAGCATGACTAATATTTATGTTGTTTTTGTTTCCTATGAAATAACTATTTATTGTCCAAAAAACTGTTGCATGATCTTGATGTATGCAGTGTGTTTCACTGATGAAATTAATAATGATTTCTCTGGTAGATTTGTCATCCAACTGTTGGAGGACTTGGTTTTTTTTGTCAGCGATGTACCCAACAACGGTCAAAATGTTTTGGATATTGTTATTACCAAGGCCAACCGGGAGAGGCAGAAGCTTATGAGGGAACAGAACATACTGAAGCAGGTGATTTATTCTCCAGAACAAAGTAAACATGCTCTTTGCATTATTAAGTGAAGAGTTTTCAGTATTCCTGAATATTTCTGCAATTCTGCAATGAAATGTTTTTTTCTAAGACTGCAGGCAATTCCCCTGGTTTACTCCAGTAGCAACATATACGCATATCGGCTTAGAATAGGTATCGGTGGGAGAAATAGCAACGTTGCACCTTTTGACCCACTTGTTCTAAAATGACAGGGCTTATGAAGGGCTGCCTTTTCAAATTTGTTCAACTTTTTAAAATCAATATAATGAAGACTTTTTCTCCTAGCTGAACTCAGTTTGAATAGACATAGTGTGTGCCATGTCTATTCTTCAAAGTGAGATAGTCATTTGAAACCATAATCTCTTGCCATTGGCCATGGTGGGTGAGATTGTTGAAACTTGAAGTCCAACACACCTGAAAGGCACCAGGTTATTCATCACTGTATTATAGGAGGAGGAATAATTTTCAAAAGTAAAATTAAAAAGAGACAACTTGGTTAGTGGAGAAGCATTCCTTTGAGGAGATGGACTGGAAATCTTCAAGTCCCCAGAGAACACCATAAAAGCCATTCTGAGCAGGTTTCTGCTAATCCCACAAAAGAACCAGATAGAGAACTGAAACTCAGAATCATGGGTGTCTTTATACCATTCAAGAATGGCTGATCTCCATCTCTCAAAGATGCAGATGGAACAAAGGCCCGAGAATTAGTTGATCTCTTGGGTAGGATAAGATAGAAGTAAATCTTCCATTGGAGACACATTCATAAATATTTGGAAAGACAGTTATAAAAAAAAATATCTTGCCTCAAAGTTGTATTCTCTTTTTTTTTGACAACATTTAAAAACAGTTGGCTTTTTTCTTCATCCAGGTGAGATTTAACAGTCAGTAAACCTGAAGTAAATTTGTTCATCAATAGATAAAAGATATGAAATAATCCAGAAAAAATGGTTTGGAATAACACCCCCACCCACCCCCCAATATGCTTTTCAGTTGGACTGATAACATCTTTTCTGTGCCAAATAGATCTTTGGAATTCTGAAGGCTCCATTTAAGGAAAAGGGTGAGGAAGGCCCACTTGTACGTCTCGAAGAGCTATCTGACCAGAAGAATGCACCCTACCAATACATGTTTCGGCTCTGCTATAGGGTACTGAGGCATTCCCAGGAGGATTACCGCAAGAACCAGGTAAGCATTTATTGATAAGGATATGGATATTGCTGGTTTAGGGTTGGTTTAGAGCAGGGGTGTCAAACTCGATTTCATTGAGGGCCACATCAGGGTTGTATTTGATGTTTGGGAGGCCATGATGGGCGTGGCCATCTTGACATCACTCGTGTCGGGGGCACCTTTGGTGGCCCAAGCGCTCTGCCAGCAAAAACAGAGCTCGGTCCTCCCAAGCTCCATTTTTGCTGGCAGAGGGTTGCAGGAGGCCATCACAGCCAAAAACGGAGCTCAGGAGAGCCACATGCAGCCCTCCCGAGCTCCGTTTTCACTGGCAGAGGCACCATGGGCTGGTCCTTCGCTGTTTCCAGGTTGGCCCCACAGGCTGGATTTAAGAACTCTGCAGGCTGAATCCGGCCCCTGGGCCTTGAGTTTGACAGTTCACAGTAGTTTGACAGTTCACATTAGTTCACAGTTTTAACATGGAATTGCTCTACTCAGGTAGGATTTCTTTTTTTCCAGGAACACATTGCTAAGCAGTTTGGCATGATGCAGTCACAAATTGGCTATGACATTTTGGCTGAGGACACCATCACTGCCCTCTTGCATAATAACCGTAAACTTCTTGAAAAGCACATAACTAAAACTGAAGTGGAAACATTTGTGAGTCTAGTGCGAAAGAATCGGGAACCCAGGTGGGTATCACTTAAGGTCAATGGAGCAAATTGTGTTGCATATTTTTAAACTAGTTCTTTCTTCTGCAATGGTTAACAGGCATCTTGCATATGTCTTTATGTCAAAAGACCTTAGCTGTGGATTTTAATTATATTAAGATTATGTTAAAGATTAATTAAGAGTTTAGGCTCATTGTTTATTTGTTTGCTGAGTTGGATAATTGGCAATCCAAAATAGTGTTCAGGTAATTAGTTGTAAGGAAAGTGAACTGGCGTAAAGGCTTTGATAAAGTTATTAACATCCCAGGGTCAACATCAGTGGTGGCATTTACAGTGGATTTGATAAATAAAACACTAGTCCCAATCCAATCCAAAGTCTGAGATGAGTAAAATTCCTTATTGGTAGCTGAGGTTCAATGGCCAGAGCAAAAATAATTGTCGATTCCAAGTAAAGGATCAGTATCCAAGAAAGTAAATGCAAGTAGTCCTTGTTGAACACCTACTTGTTCAGCTGCTGTTCAGTGTTATGATGATGCTGAACAAGGAGGACTTACATCAGTCCACCAAGCTAAAACAGACAGGAAACATGATAAAATGAGCTAATTCTACTTTATTGTAAAATTACATTCACAGAATCCTGCAAGTCTAAAGACAGAAACTTCCCATCTCCACTTTTAACTGTTTGATCCATGAGAGCATGCCCTTTCTAAGTTTCTTTCTCAATTAAGTGACTGTGGGCTCCTGTCTCTCTTGTCTGTTTCCTAGGCAGTATTTCAAGTATCTTCCAAGGTCATTCATACATTGCATTATATTTACAACTCTTCTTTGCAGATGTGTCTGTTGCAGCATCGCAGTGTGATGTGGGTGCTTGGCAACTTACATTTATGGTGTAGCAGCATTCTACGGTCCTGTGATTGCCATTTGCAATCTTCACTGTGGGCTTCCAACCAGCAGAGTCAATAGAGAAGCTGGCAGAAGGTTGCAAATGCAGTCTCATGATGTGCGTTATTATTGTATTACTTAAGAACAGAGTTGCCAGTCCCAGTTGCCATTGTTAAACAAGGGCTATTATGCTGCTTTGAATTAAAATACATCAGTGCATTACAGAATTTGATAGAAATTGTTCCAGCTTCTGATTGTTTTAGTTTGAGTGCTGGCAACTCCAATTTTCACCTAAGAATAGTTGGCACTGATTATCTCTGATTATTGGAGTTGGACTACTCAGGAATAAAAGTCTTCCTGAGTGGGTTGTTCTTTCCAAGATGCTTCTTCATGCAACCTAGTTCTTTACTATGCTTTCTGCCTTCTGTGTAAAAGTACAATAGCATTGCTTTTTTTAGACTGGACAGTTTACATTCCAGATCAGGATTGGAAACAGTTAGGCCACAGTTAGGAGCAAGGAAGAGTGATTTTTGCCTTGTTTTAGTGCTCAAAACCAGGTGATATGATACTCTTCATATTTCCATCATATCATGAGGGTGTGACAGAGAGCCTGTCAGTTGTTCCTTTTCATTTTACATCTTTTGTGCAATGTGGGATTTTTAAAAGGCCCATCAAATTCCTTGAAATAAAATTTGAACCCTTTACTTCTGTTCCAGGTTTTTAGACTATCTATCAGACTTGTGTGTGTCAAACCATGTAGCAATTCCTGTAACTCAAGAGCTGATCTGCAAGTGTGTCCTGGACCCCAAGAACACTGATATCTTGATCCAAACAGAGTGAGTATCCCGTGTGCCCTTTTTCCTTTGAACAATTGTGCTGTGTCTTCTTCTTCTGAAACTCTTTTTGCTATCCCAATGTAACAATGCTAAGTCATTTTCAGCCTGTATCAGAGTGTTTAAAAATAAATGTGCCGGCTCAATAGTTTATATTAAAATATATTTATTAAAATACTCTTGAGAGGAGATGCAGTAATCTAAGTTTGATCTCATTTGGTCAAATTGTGGCTGTGGATTGTTAGAAACTGAGCTGAAGTCTGAGAAGGCTACCTTTCAAACCTTTTTTTACTGTTAGAGGGAAATTTCATAAAGATCACTTTTCTTCAAATGTAGATATAGAATGCTGGTTACATATGGTACTTTTTGTTATACTCTCTTGGAAGGAATCAATATATTCCAAATATTAAACTGTGAGATTATTTTGTAGCCATTATTTTGCAGTTAAATAATTTTGGAAGAAAAAATAATTAAAAGAAAGATAGTGCTGCAGATAGGAAGATAATAATTCACCACACTTGACTCAGCTCAGAATTAAATAGCTTTAGGTAATTTCTTTTCCTAGAAAGTGAGTGGAAGCATTTTTGTTTTTCAGATTGAGACCTGTGAAGGAGATGTCTCAGACTCATGAGTACCTGAGTATTGAATTTTCTGAGGAGGAGGTCTGGTTGACCTGGACTGACAGAAACAATGATCATCATGAGAAAAGTATCCGACAGTTGGCCCAGGAAGCGCGAGCAGGAAATGCCCATGATGAGAATGTTTTGAGTTACTACAGGTAATATTTTGGTTCCTATGGCCTAATTATGTTCCTTGTGTCTGACCATTGACTTATTTTTTCAAGTTTAGTAGCTTTTGTGTCTTACTGAATAGCCTTTGTAAACTGGACAAATCTTTACTAAGTTTTCTCATCCTTATTACACAGCTTTACTTTTGTCTTCACAGATACCAACTGAAGCTGTTTGCCCGCATGTGCATGGATCGGCAATACTTGGCCATCAAAGAAATCTCCAAGCAATTGGGTGTGGAGCTAATATTTCTCTGCATGGCAGATGAAATGTTGCCCTTTGACCTCCGAGCCTCTTTCTGTCATCTCATGCTGCATGTACATGTGGACAGGGATCCACAAGAGAAAGTAATGCCTGTAAAATTTGCACGCCTGTGGACTGAGATTCCTACAGCAATCACCATCAAGGAGTAAGCCATTAGAAATCTTTATATGGGAAAAGGGAATGAGACATATGAAGAGATACCATAGCATTTAGAAGCTCCTGCTAATTTGTATTCACCCCTTTGTATTTATTGAGAATAGGAATATAATTGCAGCCATTGATTTATGTAATTTTGATTCCAATTTGAAATCTATTTGTAGGCAGTAGGACTTACTGTATTTTTCGGACTATAAGATGCTCCAAAATATAAGACACACCTAGCTTTTGGAGGGAAAACAAGAAAAAAAAATCTGCCTCTGCCTCTCAACAATTTGCCTCCTTGCAGCAAACAGCAAACAGGCTGGTCAGCTTCAGCACAGCCTGATTAGCACAAGCAGCTGACTGTCGTTTGGATCGGCCTCCTGATGAATAGCTGTTTCAGGTTGCAGGGATTGCCATTGCCTATTGCCATTTTCAGCCTCCGTGTCCCGTTTTTGGCCTCCGTGCACCCTGTTTTCGGCCTCCGCGTGCCCCATTTTCAGCCCGTTCCAGGCGTCAGGGATTGGAATGGCCAAAAATGGGGCACGCGAAGGCCAAAAACGGGATGCGGAGGCCAAAAATGGGGCGCATGGAGACGGCAATAGGCAATGGCGATCCCTGCAACCTGAAACAGCTGATCGTTGTTAGGCTGATCCAACAGGCAATCAGCTGCTTGTGCTAGTCAAGCTATGCTGAAGCTGACCAGGCTGTTTGCTGTTTGTTGCAAGGAGGCAAATTGCTGGGAGGCA
>JANHFL010002662.1:47087-59913 GCA_032468155.1 Oxyrhabdium leporinum | reverse complement strand
CCGGTGGGTGGGCGGGGCTTCGGCAACATTCACTGTATAAGATGCACAGACATTTCAGCCCGCTTTTTTGGAGGGGGGGAAGTGCGTCTTATACACCGAAAAATATGGTACTTCTAAATAAACATGCATAAGCTTATCTTATTATGAAAGGCAGGGGGTAGTTTGCATTACAAACCATATCCCTTTGATTTGTTCAGTTAATTTTCTTTTGTAGCTATGACTCCAATGTGAACAGTTCAAGAGATGACAAGAAGAATAAGTTTGCCAGTACAATGGAGTTTGTGGAAGATTATCTCAACAATGTAGTCAGTGAAGCCGTTCCCTTTGCTAATGAGGAGAAAAATAAATTGACTTTTGAGGTGAGAAACTTACCTTTGAAATGTTGTGGATAATTGCTGGGTAATTGCACAATCTCAGCTTCTGACAAGAGCAAAGATCACATTTGTTTCTTTGGAAATTGGTTTCTGTGTACTTAGAAGAATCCAGGATTTTGTTTTAAGTGATTTTTCACTGTGACTGCTTTCTGCTGTTCTAGAGCTAGTGCTCAGTCAACTAATTTGGTTTCTTCCCCTATATTGAACCGGTACCTTTCCAGGTTGTCAGTCTTGCCCACAACCTCATCTACTTTGGCTTCTACAGCTTCAGTGAACTGCTGCGCTTGACACGGACTCTTCTTGGCATCATAGACTGTGTCCAGAACCCTCAGTTGATGATGCAGGCCATGTATAATGAGGACGTGACTGGTAGGTCCTACAAGCCCTGACAGATAATGAGGCAAAGTGTAATGCGCTTATTTGTATTCATAATGTGTGAAGAAAAAAGGGGGCACTTTTTTTGAAGTGGGATAGATTTTTTTTTATACATATAAAAAAACGGAGTGGCTTTAGGTACTGTATACTTTTTAAGTTTAAAATCAATTAAACTATTAAATAGGTAATGAAGTTAATCTTAATTGAGGAGAAGATATAGTTCAAAAAAATTGCCATAGATATGAGATTACGTGAGGGTTTCTTCTATCCATATCCTTAATTTGCTGTACAAACCCTCAATAATCTGTCTGAACATAGGGACAAGTATTAAGTTTGGTGAAATGTGGTTTCTTTCCTAGGGAAAAATGTCCGAAGATCTATCCATGGTGTTGGCCAGATGATGTCAACCATGATGCTGAGCAGAAAGCAGTCCATCTTTGGTTCATCGAACATGAATGCCGTGGTTGTTCCTGAGCCAGCAGATAGGGGAAGAAACATAGAAAATGAAAACATAGTAGTGATGGAAACAAAACTGAAAATTCTAGAGATATTGCAGGTTAGAGGAAGTCAGTAGTTCTTGTAATCACACACTATGACCCATGACCCAATAGCTGCTTCTGCTGGGACCATTTATGATAATGACTTTAGAGAAGGGAAAGGAATGAGAGAAGGCTAGAAAAGCCTGTACATGGGCTAGACTGGGTGTGTCCAACCTGTGGCCCATGGAGTGCATGTGGCCCTGGACAGCTAGTAATGTGGTCCCAAAAGTTAATAAAAATATTTTAAAAAATGAAGTCTTTTATTTATAGACATTAACTGTATTATATGTTTTATATGTGGCCCAGGACAATTCCTTTTCACTTAATATGGTCCATGCAAGCCAAAAGAGTGGACAAACGTGGGCAAGACTGATAATCTTTTCATCTTTTCTTCTTATATCTAGTTCATTCTAAATGTGCGACTGGATTACAGGATCTCCTATTTGCTCTCAGTGTTCAAGAAGGAGTTTGTGGAAGTTTTTCCCATGCAGGACAGTGCAGCAGATGGAACAGCACCAGCCTTTGACTCTACAAGTAAGCTCCAGCTTCTGGTACTTTTCCCCTTTTTGATTTGATGTCAGAAATCTTTTCTGACTTCATTTTGCCTTAGTGTTCAATAATGCTCTAAAGGTAGAAGGATGTTTGATCTCTAAATGAAAATCTCGACCCACTGTGTGATAATAGTATATCTGTAGGAAATGGGAATGTTTAGGATCATGATGATTTATTACAAAGAATGAGAAATGGCCATGTTCACTTCAACAGAAGATGACTTTGCCTGTAAGATACTCTCCCCTCCCCGATGCCCCCAATTCAGGATTACACTTATATAGAGAAAATTCATCTGCTCTATTTTGTATTGCTTTGGCATATCTAAGACATATTTAAAACTTTCTAAGGAAAATCTACTTTCTCTTCACTTAAATGTAGCGGTGATTGAGAAACAGTTGATGAGCTAGTTCAGATATTTCCTTGTCTTTTCTTTTTTGTCCCCTATCACCTCCCAGTTGTTACATTTCTTGTTTCTTATGCACTTTCTTTCCCTTCAGCTGCAACAATGAATCTGGATCGGATTGGGGAGCAGGCTGAAGCCATGTTTGGGGTTGGGTGAGTTTTAATGTACTGGTTAGTTTTCCATTATTGTTGTCAGTTACTTTTCCCATACATAGCTAAAGCAATTTATCCTCTAGTATGGAGAGTTCAAAGCCAGAGGTTGGTTATGATTTCTTCTTTCTTTTTCTCTTTGGGCTACAGGAAAACAAGCAGTATGTTAGAAGTGGATGATGAAGGAGGACGTATGTTTCTCCGGGTACTAATCCATTTGACAATGCATGATTATCCACCTCTTGTCTCAGGCTCTCTTCAGCTTCTCTTTAAACATTTCAGTCAGCGTCAGGAAGTCCTGCACACCTTTAAGCAGGTAATGTTCAATTTAATTCTTAATGGTGGGTACATTTTGCAGTTCTGTAAATCCTTTCACCTTATCGTTCATTCTCATTGGAACAAATTTACATGATGTGTTTATTTTTGCTTCGCTATTGAGCATGCTGCCTCTCTTTAGGCCTACTTATGATTTATGGAACTAGAAAACACTATTTTTTATCTATTTTGAGAAGTTTGGTATACTAGAGGGGGTGCCAATAGTTTTCTGGTATGTATGTTAAAAATACAAAAACTGCTGGACCCAGCCTATTTCAAATAGTAAATGAAGAAATTATTTATATTTATTACACTGTTGATGTGTTGGCACTAACCATATAAAACCAATGGTGATTTTTCTAGAGGTATTGTGTTAGCACACTGATGATTTACCTAGAGTGGGAATGAAATGTCTGCAAGAAAACCACCAAGCTCAAAGAACACTATGGACCCCACATAGCAGAGAAATAATGATGATGTTATTCTTTTATTCATTTATTAAAATTTATATACCACTGTATCTCTCTCATATGAGGAGCAAGGTTCTATGAGCTGGTCTTGCCCCTAATACCATCACTACCTCACGTGGTTTCAACTGGTTTCAACCCTATTCATAGTTCGACATAAAAGGAAGCTGTATCCTTTTTCAGATGAATGCTATACTTTTACACCTTTTGCCAAATCCACAAGGGTGACAATAGCGATGTTGGGCTGTGAGTGGACCTACTGCATGCCAGGAAGCAATGTGACCTTCTTTATTTATATATTATTTCTGAAGAGATTTCTTTGTGGATCAGAAATATCTCTAGGTTATCATCATAAAAATAAATATATCCCCAGTCTTAAATTCCATCAGGCCTTATGAGAAAGACAAATGAATCATAAGCCACAGGCTTTCACCTTGTATCCCTTTGTGTTAGCCAGCAGCATACGTAGAATGAGCTGATGTTCTTTATGGTAACTTCAATCAGGTCCAGCTACTTATCTCTGCTCAAGATGTTGAGAACTACAAAGTGATCAAGTCGGAGTTGGACAAACTTCGTATGATAGTGGAAAAGTCAGAACTCTGGGTGGAAAAGAAGGGTAACTCCAAGGGAGAAAATGGACAAGAAGGGGAGAAGAAAGAGAAAAAAGAGGTAAATTCATACCAGTTATAAGGCAGAGAACACGAAAGTATATCTGGATTGAAAATAGGTGGGGTTTTAATCTTCAGTTTACATAGTAGTAAAGGTGAATTTACTAGTGAATACATGTTTGGCAGGAAGTAAATTATGAATCTCTGAGGACTAGTCTAAACAGATCACAGAATATTATCCTAAGCTTATCAAGAATAGTGAGAAGAAGCCCAATGGGGGAAATTATCATTATTAAATAATAATACATCTTTGATAAACTATTCAGTCTCAGTTCCATTAAACTTAAACCAGTTTATAGCATAGCAGATTTGTTTTTAAAGTTGGTCTAGTTTTTGGTAATTGAACAGTAACGGGACAACTCATGGCAAATGGACCAGGGTGGATTTCCCCTCCTTTGACTGATATGTAGCCACCTAAATACTCTTTTATCTTCCTTTCATCCTCCTAGCGTACTACAGATGAGGAACCTGGGACCCCTGGAGAAAAAAGCAGTGAGAATTATCAGCTCATAAAAGGAGTAAGCAGTTATATCTGATACTCTCACTAGACAAAATGTGGAGAAATACTGCTGACTCAAGCACATGGGGATGAAGAGGATTTGTTAACAAAAGCAAATGCAGCACACTACAGAACAGGAGAGCTTTGTAATACAATATATAGTCCCAGGATACATATGTATTGCCTGTGCCTTTGGCTGACAGACTAAAATCTTTATTTTTTGAATGTATATATAAGATGCATAAGCCATTTGTTATTCACAAGAGATCCCGGAGCATTGTGCATAACTCAAAAAGACAAAATAACAACAAAACACTATTACTGCTCAGCCAGCAAAGTACATAAAGAAACTCTGAGCTTTCTTTGGAAGAGTATGAAGATACTTTGAATTTATACTGAAAATAACATAACATAACATAACACCACAACACAACACAACACAACACAACACAATCAAATCAGGATTAATCTAGTCCAAGTGTAATGTATGAAGCTGAGGTACCAGAGGCGAGGACTATCTGTGAGACAAGATTCTCCTTTATAAATTCTCAGGGCTTCTCCTATTCTTAGTCCTTGGAGAAGAACTACAGCATCCATGAAAGGAATTCCTACTCTAACTTCTTTCATTTATAGTTGTTGGAGTTTGAATACTGAGAAGCACAATTTGTTTGCATGTAAATTAACAGAATGTGAGGTATTCCATGAAACTCAGAACTTGATTAAGTAGGCATTTCCAAGCAGACAGCTCAAAGCATTCCCAGTCAAAAGACATTATGCAGTTATGTTGTCTATTCCACCAATTCTTCCTTAATTGATTTTTGGATTGGGTGAAAGAAAAAAGATGGAAGCAGTGGTGAGAAAACACAGATGAATTACAAATGAAAAACAACATCATTTGGAGTGCTGTAAAATTCTGTGAACTGAAGCAGAACAATTGCATGATAAAAATCTCATTTTGAAGCATTTTGTATAGCAAAGCTGCTGAAGCTACTTTCTCACCTTAGCCCTCCTACATGCAGTTGGAAGACAAAAATAAATTACCCAACAGGATTGTCATGTACTGTTCCACCACCAATCTGCAAGATAGGAATAGTAGTAATAAATAACATGGTGAGTTGTTCTCAGCTCCAGGCTGTGTTGCAAAAGGTCTAATACTGCTTACCAGCACTTAAAGGATTGTTACAAATTGTCCAGAGCATGACCTGCCAAGCCAGGACTACATGGTATCAGTGGATCAGAAGTTACCGGCTCCAAGCCACTGACTCTCCAACATACAAGATGGAAAATCTGCTTTTGTTTCAGTAGGGCACATTTTAAGGGTTATTTAATATTATTACCCCAAATAATAATAATCATGTTTGAAGGAATATAAATCCTTTGCTGTTCTCCTTGGGGATACCTGTTGTGCCTGATTCTAGTTATATTAAAATCTTGGATTTGGCCATTGATGATTCTTGACATTTCTGTCTTCCATCTACAGAAGACATCTATCAGTGCATTTTATTATGAACCACCCAAAAATAATAATAACCAATTGGATGGTTCTTTTGGTACCTTTAAAAAAACTCTGTCTCATCCTCCTTGTTTCTCCCTATTTCGCTTTCACTCTCTTCTATTCTACCTCTATCCACAGCATTTCATGCTGCGGAGATATTATAGAGTTATTTTAGGGCTCCATTCCCAGGTTATTTTTCTTCCAGTTACTTTGTTTTGGTTGTGAATATTTTGTATTATTTCACATCTGCTGATACTTAATAGTATCCTTTTGGCTGCATAAGCACAAGCAGAAAAACAATAAAAAAAGGATTAGACGGAAAAATAAAAGTGCCATTCCACCTCTAGTAATCTGTTTCATCCTATCATCTTTTTAAAGGGTACAAAATATATTGTCCCACAGGAAGGGTTCTTATAATTAATTTCACAATCTTATTTCAAATCCATCTTGACCCTTAATCTGTCTATATAAACTTAAATATAAGGATGTTTTATTTATATATACAGTGTATACACGCACACGCACACATATACATATACATATACATACACACACACACACACACCATGCATGCATAGTATGTTTATGTGTGTGTGTTTATATATAGTATGTGTGTATGTGTGTGTGTGTATGTGTCAGCGTTCCATCCAAGTTCCAATAGCTTATTCAGCACTCAGACACAATTAGATCCAAGTAAGAATTTATGAAAGAAACCATGTTGGCACATCCGGGAAAAACCTGAATCTGAAGGCCCAGGTTTTTCCACACCCAAAAGAAATCAAAGATCCACCTCCAAACCGTCATCAACGGTCACATTCCCCAATCATCTTCTGAAGCCAACTTCCTCTCTTCTCTTGTCACTTTTCCAGGTGCTGGTCAGCATGGCTTTGACACAGTTGAAAATTTTGTTTTGACTACTAACCCCTCTAAGTGTATGAGAAAGAACCCCCTCCCTAATTTCCATGTGCTAATATGTGGCAGCCACAGAGGCCTCGCATTTATGGCTTCCACACCTATAGCATAGGCTGACACACCTATAGCATGGGTGTCAAACTCGCCGCATCACGTTGCCATCATGTGACGTATCGCTATGTTTTTTTTTTCCTTCACGGAGCTGGGGTGGGCGTGGCCTGCACATGATGCATCCGGCCAGCGGGCTGCCAGTTTGACACCCTTCATCTTTAGCATCTGCTCTGCAAGGAAGCCCAGAACATGAATCAAGTAGTGATTAGGGGTGGCAGTTGTGGATAGGTTAACCTTGGTCAGTTTCAGATTGTATTTCCGGTTGTTCCCATTCCCATCACTCATAGACTGATCACTTCCAGAATGGATTACTGCAATGCTATACTGTAATGTTAAAATACTATAAGGGGTTGTCCTTGAAGAGCATCTGGAACCCATAATTGGTTCAAAGTGCACCGTTGTGGGTAGTAATGTGGGTTCTTCAACCAGCACATGTTATACCTCTGCTATGTGAGCAGCATTGATTGCTATTACGCTTCTAGTTTCAATTCAGGGTGCTGGTAATGACCTGTAAAGCCAGTATATGGCATGGGCCAGGTTATTTCAGCGATTGCCTTTCCCTGAGGCAGGAGAGGCATTGTCTTTGGATCCAAAAGAACCAATTGCCTCTTGTAAACTGCTAGGAGCACCTTACTAGTGACAGCAGAAATGTCCCCGGTGTGGCCATTTTCTCTAATACCTAATGCTAGGTTCCATGTAGAAGCTCCCCACAATACACCCCCCCCCCAAATCTGCTTCAAAACTTGCTTCATAACCCTGCTATGGTCCAGGAGACTGCAAGACTGGCAACATGACTTCTGGATAGGAATTAAAACTCTGAGACTTTCACAACTTTGAAACTATGTGAAGATACCCCCACTCTCCTTTTATTCAGCAAGCAAGACTGAAAAACAGGTTAGCTCAGAATGAGCTCCAAACTGGTAGGCTTTCCTTAACATGAAGGGGGGGAAAAATCAAACTCCTCAAAATAACAATGGCCTTCTGCATTGCTACCACAGCTGGTAATGAGGAAAATGATGATCCAAGTTTGCTTCTTTGCAAGCATACTTAAAAGAATCGAGAGTTATTTAACTCCCCCTCCAAAAACAACAACAAAAAAAAACACAGTTCACCAATCTTTCAGTATAAGACAAGAAAAAGAAAGGGTGATAAGGAAAGAATCAGAATGGGAAATAGTATAAAGATAGCTCTCCATAAATTGTTGAATGTCATTCTCTAAAACAGAGATAAATTCAGAGCAGAAAGTGTGGGGGAAGTTAGAGGCATGGTGGAGGAAAGAATGAAGAACATTCACCGCTATAATAAAGGAAAAAAAAATCTCATAAGCACTCATCTGAAAAAAGAAGAGAAGAAAATTATGTCTTGTCTTTATCTCAAATGCTTCCATGCTGCTTCAGTCATATGTCTTAAAATATTAGGATGAGTGTTATATAATTGTCCCTGATTCTACATAACATTTCCCAGTTGGTGGCTGGTGTTAATAAAGAATGAAAAATGGAGAAAAGCAGCTAAAAGTCCCTGAGCAGGGAATGAAGGGTTACCTGAAAGAAAACCTGTGGCATGTAGTGAAAGTGACTATTCAGAGCTTTTCTTTGTGTGCTTACAGCAAACCTCTTCCCTCCCTAGGGCTGCATATACTCATGCTTGTGATTCCTAGTTCTAGTGCACATTTGCAGCCAGGAGCAACCTGACCAGAGTAATCTTGGCAATAAGCATAAACAGTTTAACTCTATTTGGCTGTGACAGACTCTGCAGAAGTGGAAGAAACAGGGATGAGATACATTTGCCAAAGCAAAATTATGTTGACTTCTTTTATCTAAGGTTCTTATCAAGCAATGATTACCTCCTTCCCGTTGTATTCCTTGATGTATGTTTAGGAGGATATATAATCCGCTCCTCTCCTAAATAACTGGTTCTGAAGATTTAAATAAACATTAAAAGATGGATTTCAATATAATAGAGCTGAAGTTCCATGAAAATAGGGCATAATTAGTTATATTTATAAAAGGCATGACAGGAGCTTTTCATCCCACCATAACGGTGTACGTGATAACAATATATATTTTACAATGGCAGCATTCTGCTGGTGTAGCAGTTAAAATGGGGCAGAAGTATGAACAGAACAGGAAGGAATATGCAAAATCCAATATATTGTAGCATATCTCATGTCTTAATATAGTGGACTTGCCACTGCCTACATAATATGAAATATGTTCATCTTAATATAGAGGGTTTTTTTTTTATGGTGTTGCCTACAAGTCAGACTTGACTCTTGCTGACTGCCTGGACACATCCCTGCAGTTTTCTTAGATAGATTTCAGAAATGGCTTGTCATTGCCTGCTTCCTAGGGCTGAGGGAGAGGTAGTGGCCCAAGGTAAGCTTTATGCCTTGGGTGGGACTAGAGCTCATGCTGTCCCAGTTTCTAGCCTGATACTTAAACTGGCTCCTAATGGGAGCCTAACCCTTCCCAAATAATCAAGCAACAAAAATACAATTAAAAGCAGATGAAATAACTATATAAGAACCCAGGCATCTCTTAAACAGCTCATCTAAAACATCACATATCAGGCCCTAGTGCTTGGCCTAGCACTTAAAGAAAAACCAGGGCTGAGGCTTTTTGGATCTCAGGGGAAGTTGTTCCACAGGCTGGGCACCTATTCTGGTCTTAGTATTATTCTCTTGGACCATCTGTGGGGGGCTGGAGTTAAGAGGCACTGTTCCTTCCTTGGTGGATGGTGCTAATCAGTGCTGTTGGGAGAAGACAGATTGACTTGGTGGCCCCTGTTTTGTGCGTTGCTTTAGAGATTGGCCATGTCTCCCCTACTTTTTATTTTCTGTATGAACCTGTCTGGAGAGGTCATTTGATAGTTCAGAGTTTAATATCAATATGCAATATGCAATATAAGATACCCAATTGTACATTGTTATGTTGAGTCATGAAGGAGATGATACCAGCATCCTTTCCTGGTGCTTAGAGGCTGACCCAGATAGATGCTGATGCCACCAAAGTTATTCCTATCTTTCAGAGACTAGGCCTGCAACTTGGAGAACATTTTGGACTTACAGCTCCTCCTGGATCAGCAGGTAGATATCGTGGCTGGGATGCCTATTCCCAGCTTCACCGAGTCTGCTTGGGACAAGAGAACCTGCTATTGTAATTCATGTCCTTGTCACCACTCATTTGAACTACTGTAATGAGCTCTACTTGGGGCTACCCATAAAGAACATTTGGAAAGTATAGTTGGTCCAGATGCATCAGCCTATACACTCCTGGTGTTGGGAGCGTATAACACCAGGATGGAGTATAAAATATGGGGTAAGCCAATACCCAGTCAAATCAGATTATCACTTAGTTTTACATACAGAAAAGGTACTTACAGTAATTTGAGCTTGTGTTATCTTTTTGGTCATTGGTCAGTTCAATGAATCAACAGTAGTGATGTCAAATGAAAAAGGGACATGTTGCTTAGTCAAGTAAAATTTCACTAGGTTGGCGATAATAATAATTGTAGTTTTGTAAAATCAACTTTGTTATTGTAGAATACATCTTTTATATGTATGTTTCTAATGTATGCTAAGTGCTGTATCTTTCTATCAAGCAGCTTTGGGTGTGATATATAATAAAATAAGCCATTATGAGCAAAGTATCTTGGGATGTTTTTAGCAGGGTGGTGATTTAAAAATGATAAAACATGGTGTAATTTCCTAATTCTAGTTATGTGGTTTGTCAGATTGATACAAATGTTGCTTTTTGTAGGAACATGCAGTTACAAAGAAGAAGCATTCAAAAAAACATAAAAGGGAAAAGAAGAAAAAGACTAAAGGAGAAAAAACAGATGATTCATCTGATACTAGCTCTGTAAGTTTTAAAATCCAAGTCGCCAGCTGAGAGAAAGCTATTTGTTACCTATATTAGTGATTCTCCTTAGGCCTTAGTTTGATCAATATTCTGGAATTTAATTTAATTTAATATCAGTCTATTTTTTTAAATGATAAGCATGCAAATAAACTATTAGGTCAGAGGAAGAAAATTTCACCTGTATTTAGAAAGTGGGCTGAACAGATAGTGAAATAAACATTCAGTTTGAAGTATACATCTGATGTAATATAGAAGAAATAGAAAGCACATTGTAGAAAGACCCAGATTTCAGCTGCTGGGTCTTTTCTCATAATATTATATGCATTCAGTATGGGTAATAATGCATCATTAGACACCGCATACAGAATATTGGCCTGCTTGAAAGGTTAAATATGAACTTGCTTGTCTCGTTATTGCTTCTATTGATGCAATTCATTGTAACACCTGACAGCAATGTTATTTGGATTCTATTCTACATTATTACTAGATATGCTCTACACAATTTTACAAATTTAGTTTGAGATTCTCCAATGGTAGAAAATCTCCCAGCCTTCTATAATATAGTAACCTCCAGATAGTATTGGATTTCAAATCCCTGATGCGCAGTTGGATTAGTTGGTTTGATACAAAGCAGTGTTTTATATCTGGTGGCTGCGTGCTTTTTCTTAAACTATAGTTCTGCTTACGATCACGTTTGATCATTTCACTTGAAGCAAGTGCCGCTAACAGTACTGTTGTCTACACTTTGCTTGGGTTTTTCTTCTAATTGTGTTATTATGCATAGGCTATATTGTTACTTCTTCTCATCATTTCCATAAGTTCTGCCGATCGCATGACTTCCAGCTGTGAAAATGTGTTGGCTTTATTTTAGCATTTTAAATGGTCATTTATAACAGGAAGACTGTAAAAGTAATTCTTTTGAAAAGTCTTTTGAGAGTTAACAACCTGTCCTTTTATGTAGCACTGTATTATTAATAATCGTACCCCAGTGAACAAATTGATGGCCTACTTTCAGTGAGGAAAAGTGACTTGTAATAAATATCAGCTGTACTTAGTTACTTTTTAATCTGATTGCCCAATTCTTATAAATACATTTAAAGAGCTGCAGTCGCCAATAAGACTATTATGATGTTATAATAGCTCCTTTATTCTCTCTTTCTGGATAGCTAAGATAACTCTCTTATTCATATAGAAAAGGAAATAGGTTTTTAAATGACTTTTATATTGTTTCATTGAGCTTAAAAGGCCTCTACAATCCTCTAAAACACATACGATTATTTGAAAATGTTTCTTAGGGTGCTTCAGAAGAATGGGTGGAAGCGCCTGTTGCACAGTCTTCTAGCACTGAGCAGGCTTGGAAGGTGAAGAAAGAAGAATCAGAAGAAGAAACCGTGGAAAAGCCTACATCAATTCAGGTAAGCATCCTTTTTGTAGATGGGAATTGTGCTTAACATTTGAGAAAAGAAGTCGGCAATCAGTAGGGAAATGTCAAACTGGTTGCAGGGCCAGGATTTCCTTGGATTGGAAAGATTTTTTAAAACAATGCTAATCCTATTTTAAGGTTCATCCTGCAACTGTTGTGTGATCATGCCTCAAGAGATTCAGTTAGCTCCATTCCTTCTGAGATTTTGGAAAGCTTTAAAAATGCGGCTCTTTTCCTGGGTACAGAGGTTGAGAGGTTAATTCGATCTGAGAGACTGATGTATCCTCTGCAAACAATTTATGCTGTCCTTGGTTGTCACTATGCATATGTATTACTATTCGTTGTAGTTGTGTTTTGAACTCCATGTTAGCTTCCCAGAGTTGCCCTTGTGATCAAGTGATGATCATATAAATTGATTAAAATAAACAAAGCTGTAAGAGATAGTCATTTCTATGATTTTTTCCCCCACAATTGTAGTTGAAAGTCCAACATGATTGCAAACAAAAATTACCAGTCCAGGGATAGAGAGTTTCAGACTTCTCTGGGGTGGTAATTTTCTTTCTTTTAAGCCTAGAATGCAGATCGTAATGTTCTATAAGGATAGTTGATAGATTTCCATCAAGTGCTAAGTTCTAACTTTATAAAACCAGAAAGTGGTTCATGGTATTCTGGACATGGGCATAT
>JANHFL010002662.1:35561-46987 GCA_032468155.1 Oxyrhabdium leporinum | reverse complement strand
AACACTACTAACTGCATGAGAAAGTACTCCCTCTCTATTTCTCATCTGTAATTATGTGGCAGCCTGCAGAGGCCTCAGATTCATGGCTTCCAAGGCTGACATTGACAGTATGTGTGCATATGTGTGTACACCCACTCACACCCACTTATACCTATACATAACATCCTTAAGCTTGTATTTAAAACTTCTTTCCCTAAGGATTGAAGGGACTCACTGGTATTATAAAACATGTCTCTACAAAGGTTCTTAATAGTTGAAAGGCAATTAAGAAGCAGCTTCCAAAAGTGGTTAAGAAACAAGGCTTTATAGCCATATAAATAGATTATGGGAGTGAGCTTGATTGAAATGTCTTGACTCACTGTCTGGATGCCAATCTCTGCCGCAATACTGTCCTCACTCCTTCAGTGACATCTACTTTACCTCCTAACCAGAAGTGTGGAGTATATTTCTCTTATTCCTTCTTTCATTAGATGTTTTCTTTGTTATGTCCAGATTCTGGAACGACTAAATAAAATGTGTGGTGTTGGTGAGCAGATGCGAAAAAAACAGCAGCGTTTGCTGAAAAATATGGATGCCCACAAAGTGATGCTGGATCTGTTACAAATCCCTTATGAGAAGGTAGGAAGAAGCGGGTGGAAGATGGACACTTGTTTGGAATAGCGGAAGGTGGGGGCTCTTAGGTTCTTATTGGATAATAAATTTATTTTAAATCATTATCTAGTCCAATCTTCCTTAAAAACAGTAATTATGTATCTAATTCTTTCCTTATTTCCATTTTCTTGAAAGCTTCCAAAGAAGGAATTTGTGCAGTTTTTCTTGGCAGCTGACTTTCTTTTGTTTTGAACATATGCAGGGTGATACCAAGATGTTGGAGATTTTAAGATTAACCCACCAGTTCCTACAGAAATTTTGTGCGGGCAACCAAGAAAACCAGACTCTTCTGCATAAGCATCTCAACTTGTTCCTTACTACTGGGGTAAGAAAGAAAGGACAAATAAAAGAAGGTGGAAATGTCCAAAAAACCCAACAACAATGTGTTGGAAAAGTTAAATTCTGGCAGTTCTCCAATTTCTGCTCAGATTAATTTGCATGGTCATTGCATCAAATGATTTATAAGGCGAAATAGGGCTGGGCTTGCAGTTTAGTCATAATGAATCATGTGATTCACATAGGTTGAGAAGGGCAACAGACTTTGCTTCCCATCTGCTGCTTAGGGATCCAATCATAATTCCTACATCCATATCTTTTTCAGAGTCGCTCTAGCTACTGCAGCTGTCACTACGGCCCACTAGCTTATAGGAAAGCAGTTGGCAGCACTCCTAAAACTTTGTTTTCCAAACTGTAAAGCTCTCCATTGCTCAGCAAGGCTTTCTGAATATAATTGTGTCAGAAAATTTTTGCCTTGGTGGCAAACAATGTTTAAAATTTAAATTAGTTTCTCTCTACAGATGCTGCCCATAAGGACCTCTATTACAGTAGCGTTTTCTGAGAAAGGCTGCTTTTCTCAGAATGGTAAATAGTACATTAACATGCCCTAAAAATACTGATATTGCTGTTACAACCTTGAGTGGTAGCAAAAACATTTCAAAGGGTTGCAGTGAATGAAGATGGTGCAGGTGGATCTATAGGTCCAGTTCAGGTGGTACAATATCTTGTATCACTCTTAAAGCCAGATTAATATGGACTTTTTTTTAACCAAGTCATTGTGAAGAATATAGTTACTTATGAAATATGCATTTTTTTTCTTTAAATGTTTGGATTCCTCCTTGGCTGAACCCTTTAACCTTCTCTGTTAAAAACAGATAGTATAATATATTTCTATTTTGAGGTGGGAATATATAAAAATACAACACAAGCCTTTAAATAGGTATATCAATTTAATAAGCTGCTGGCATAATGTGGTAGTCCAGATAGGAAGCATGTCCGGATGTATTTATTCTATTTAGTGTAAGATTACATTGGGAGACAATATTCCTTGTGTCTTGGCATATGGTCATGCTGGCTACATGACCACGGAAGTGTCTTAGGACAGTGCTGGCTCTCTTGGCTAATAAACAGAGCATCACACCCTAAAGTTGGAAAGGACTGGACAGGGGCAACCTTTATCTTTACTTTTACCTTTTACATTAGGAGAACCTTGCAAACCTGGAAGTGCTTTTCTCCCTTCTCACTTTCACAGCCCAAGAAATTAGAGAGGGTCTCTTCTGAGATGTTTGCCATTGTGACATTCCTTTTGTGGCTAAGCTGCTTCTTGTCTGACCATTCCTCTGATTGTAGCTGTTTCCCCTGTCTCTGAGGTCATTCCCCCACACAAACAAAGAAAATTCCACTCAGTGGAAAGATGTGGCCCCTTCCTAGTCTAAAATAAGGCAGGTGCTTTATTTTCCACCTTCTATTTTATTCTCACAACATTTTGAGATTGTACCTGACTATGGTAACCAGAAAGGATTGGAAATTGGGCTTTTCATGAGCGTTGATGCTAGAGAATAAACAGATGAATAATAAAAAAGATGATTAAGATTAATGTTAGTGCATAATCTCTTTTGAGCCAAAGGCTCCAATTAGCTCTTAAATAATGTACTGGGAGGGATGGGTGAATTTAAGATAAAATATTAATTATTTGAATTAAATGTCATTAAAAATTAACTTTAATTTTCATCATATTATTACTTCCCATGTAGTGAATGATTTGTACTTTCTCTCATGTTAAAGACTACAGTGTGTTAGCAAATTCTTTGAGTGCCTATGGAAGCTCTTCCAAATGTTTTACTAAATGTATGTAATCTACACATTACACATTGGGTTTAGATACATATAAGTGATGACAATTGTTTCTTGAATTCCTTTCTTGTCAGCTCCTGGAGGCAGAGACAATGCAGCACATCTTTCTGAATAATTATCAGCTGTGCTCTGAGATCAGTGAAGGGGTGCTGCAACATTTCATCCATTGTCTGGCCACACATGGGCGCCATGTTCAGTATCTTGACTTTCTTCATACTATCATCAAGGCTGAGGGCAAGTACATTAAGAAATGCCAGGACATGATCATGACCGAGGTGAGATTCCAGATCTCTGGGAAAGAGGATAGAAAAGAAGAAAAGGTTAAAATACATAGGAACAGACTAGGAAATGTTTACACATAAATAAGGGGTAGCCATTGTAGATTAGCAGGGGGAATCCAGGTAATGTTAAATGTAATCTGGTAACAGGCCCTGAGAAATTGCAGGTTGAGGCTCTGATTTGGAATATCCCCATTCCCGCATGAAGAACTTCAGGAAATATTTGTTCCTCACAAACCTCTTGCTCAGCCTTCCTGAAACAAGAAATACAAAGTATTAAAATAGTACAAAAATGAGCCTTGAAAAAAAACATATAAAAGGCTGCCTGTCTGATCTTCTAATCGGGTGTGAAGTCTTCCTCCAAATATCTGTCAAGCTTCAATAATGAAGGGTTGAACCCTGGTGAACCTAAGGTTATGGTCTTCCAAACTGGGAGTTGATTTGTTAAATGGCTATAAATATATAAAATCTATAGGGACATGTTAAGCAATTTAGCAGCTTGTCAGTGTAGTATTTATTTAATGTAACCATTTCTTTTTCAATTTTGTAATGTATATACTTACTCTATACATTTATTCCCTTATATAAAATGGTTGCCAAATTACACAACACAAACAGAGCTGTAGTGCTGAGTGTATGGGGATGTTATTACTCAATGCAACAGATGCCACATCCAGATGTTCAAATATTCATACCCATTTCTCATCCTTTCTATTCTTGCTTGCTGTTTTGCAACCATCTTTTTCATATATATTTTACTAGAAGACTCATTTGATCTCAGCTTGAATAGTCAGTGGTCAGGGATGGTGGGGATTGTGGTGGAAAAGATGTAGAACTAAGCTGGGGATACCTCTGTTAAGTAGTATAGTAATGAATAAGAACCATCAAACACCATCCTCTAATTCAATGTTTTTCAGACTTGGCAGCTTTAAGATCTGTAGACTTCAATTTCCAGAGTTTACCAGCTAGCATGTTATAGTCACTTATTTTGAAAAGATTTAGATTCTCCTTGGTATGATTTATTCTTCCCTCTTCCACGGGAAATACTAATTAGGATTTTTTTTTAAAAAATCTGTGAATTGGAAGAGTAGTTGTTGCATAACAGTTCTGTCATATTTTGTCCCTGGACAACTAATGCCATAACATAGAGTTTTATTTATCTGACAGTACTTGTGTACTACCCTCATACAATGGAATTTAGGAGAAAATAATATTCTGGAAGGATACAGATATACTGCACCCAGAGCCAAACAAGCAAGGAACACATGCTGCTAAAGTTATTTCAGCCCCAGGCACTTCAGACCATACTGTCTTAAAAGATAAGGGACAAGAGGAAAAAAGATTCAATATAGGAAGGTATCTCCTGTTAGTAGATTTGCTCTGCATGTATTATCAGTAAACACTACTATGACATTACAGAAAAAAGTGGTAGGACCTAGCTGACTTTGACTGATCCTGAAAAGTTAAGCATGGTTGTACCTGGCTAGTATTTAAATGGAGGACCCTCTGCGAAATATTCAGGGTTATGCATTAGATTGAAAAATTGAAAGAATAGTCTAAAAAGATGAAATGGTGAATTCTTGCCGAGACAGTAACATGGAGCTCAACCTAGTGAGCAGGATATGGCATATGAGAAGTAGGCTGGAGAGAGCCACAAACTAGATATTTAAACAGAGCCTTGTTCTTTTGCTTAGACTCCTTGTCTCTTTGCTGTAGATTACCAATGCTGGAGATGATGTTGTGGTGTTCTATAATGATAAGACGTCTCTCACCAACATGTTGGAGATGATGACAGCAGCTCGGGATGGGATAGAGGAGAACAGTCCCCTCATGTACCATATCTCTCTGGTGGATTTGCTGGCTGCCTGTGCTGAAGGCAAAAATGTATACACAGAAATCAAATGCACATCTCTACTTCCTTTGGAGGATGTGGTGCGAGTAGTCACTCATGAAGACTGCATTACTGAGGTAATGGAAAGATGCACAGTAGATGTCATCTATGGCTGACAAATAGCTTTGTAGTTATCATATGATTCTGGGTTTCTATCCTCACGTGGTGAGGCGAGGCTTTATATGAAGAAAATGTGTTTTCTAGATATACATCACCTATGCTTGTGCAAAACAGATAGGTTTGCCAAAGTAAAAAAAACAAATTCCTGTAAAGACTGGCCAGGTTTAGAAAAGTCCTGTTCAATTACCACTGGGTGACTTTATAGGCAGTAATTATAAGAATGAAAGACTTATAGTAAGATCTCTCTATCAATTCACATAATTCTATCTCTTTGAAAAATTTGAGGGTATTGTAGGATTAGGCTTGCAATTAAGTTGTCCTGTATCTTCCTTATCAGAGAGGCCTTATCAGAGAGGCCTTATCATAATGATGGTATTATTTTTCAGCCTTATCTTCACTATGGAGCTCTTTACAAGAATAAAATGGATTTAATTCCTTGATACCCTGTCATCTTTCAGACAAAAGCAGGATGTCAGATTGATGATCATTTTACGAACTGCTACTTGGCCAAGTCCCTCTTTTAATTTTTACAGATGTACACAATTTTCTCAAGAGCATAAATGGTGCTAATAAAGAGAAAAGCGCTATCCCTCCGGCCTCCCCGACCCCCCCAAAAAGAGTGATGAATGCGGAGGAGCTTTGGTTCTATTTTTGCAACATGCCCAATCTTTTAATCCATGCCTCTTTTACTCTGGTCTTTCAGGTGAAAATTGCATATGTCAATTTTGTCAATCATTGCTATGTAGACACAGAGGTGGAGATGAAGGAAATCTATACCAGCAACCACATCTGGACATTATTTGAGAACTTCACCCTTGACATGGCTAGGGTAAGTCTTGAAATTTATGAGAAAATCCTTTGACTCTGAATATGTGAACAGGTAGCTAAATAAATTGAAGCCTCCACTTTCTCCAAATTGGTGCCATCAGAACCTATGCGAAGGCTGTCAGAGTGGGGAAACTTGAACTAGTTTAATAAATTAGTGAAAAGAGCTTCTTGCAAAACAACTGATTAGTCTCTGAAATTCTACGCTAAAAGTGTTTGGTTGCCCATCAATAAAAAATAGATTCAGTCACTTTCATTAGTGAGTCCTTAGTGATTCCTTAAAGATGATTAATGATTAATTAGTACTAATTATCATTAATTATAATAATAAACATTACGATTATGATTCATTATTAACTAATGATAACCAAAAGCAAAAAAAAGGGAGGCACCAGCTCCAGTTTTGGGAGTGCATACCAGTTGCAGGGAACAACGTTGGGCAAGGAACTTGTCTCATCTCTTGCTTGTGAGTATCCCAGAAGTATCTAGTTGGCTAGTCTTAAGTAGGTAATTGTCTCATCCAGAAGGGCTGTTCATATATGTATACAGAATTGCAGAAAAAAAAGCCCCTATATTATAATTCTTTGAACCCAAACTATTTTTGCTATACTTTTCATTAGGGTACCCTGCGATGATGAAGTGAGCTGTGGCTCATGAAAGCTTACCACTTAAAAAATAATCCCAAAAAATGCTATCAGAGTCCTGATTCCCCCCCCCCCCCCTGACTATTGACCATGGCTTTCCTCCTACAAGGAAAGAAAGCAATTCTCTCTGACTATGTGTACTCTTTTACAAAGTGGTTGGCCATGACAACTAGCTATTCTAATGCAGTAAACCTTTGGATATTAAATTTTGAAGCCTACCTACACAGTGGCCATCATCATGCGGTGCTTGTGAAGTCCCTCTGGATAGCTGGCTCTCTGCTGTTGGATAACAGAATACTGAGTTCAAGAACTCAGCTTTTCATATGTTCAGTGTGCCAGAGGTTAGAAGGTCATTCTTTGAACAAGATAATGTTTTATTACATTGACCTATTAGGATCACAGGTTACACACATTTCTTCCTGCTTGGCAGAAGGCACAGCCCTGGGAACTCTCTGCCAAGGTTTTGCCTTCAGAGAAGATTGATGCCATACAGTAGACAAAGGCTTCTCTTGCCTCCTGTACTCATTGCACTGTGGAACTGTTCAGCGATCTGAATGAACTAATCCATGGTTAAGATTTGTAAAACTGTGAACTGCAAAAGCTCATCTCTGCCAACAAATGATTAGGATGCATGAAAGGCAATTCTGTCATATGCACAGCGTTCTTCTGCAGCATGGGACTAATGATAGGATAGAGTTGCTGTAAGGGTTTTTTATATGATAATTAGGAGATGCCTAATGTTGTTCAAATTTTGTTTTATTTCCACCTTCAGGTATGCAAAAAACGTGAAAAGCGCTTGTCGGATACTGCCTTGGAGAAGTATGTGCTGACTGTGGTGCTGGACACCATCAATGCATTCTTCAGTTCCCCTTTCTCTGAGAATAGCACTTCCCTACAGGTACAATTGAAACCTTACAATGGTTGAATCTATTTTCCATTTCCTTTTGTAAGTAAGAATAATTGTTTGAAATATAATGTGTCCACTCCTGATAAGAAATATGACATCTGTCGACAATACTAAATTGCTACATGTTTCTTTTTTTGATGAAAAAAGAACCCGAAAAGCAGAGTAATCTTCACATTCACTAATATGCAGACTTTTTAAATCTTTTGATCTTAGTTTTAGAATAGTAATTTGTAATTGAGTTGATCCTGGACTCAGTTTAAACTGCTAATTCAACAGTTATCATTCTTAAGATGTTATTAGATGATAAAACAGGGTGAATCCATAACTGGATATCTCAGCTTACCTGTTTTTAAGTAACAATAGCTAATTAGATCAAAACAAAAAGAGTTAATATTTTCCCTTCTGCCATTTTTCCCACTCAGGTTTTGCCTTTCCTGTGAATGCCATTAGTGACTTCACTAGAGAAGAATATCTTGGATTGGGACAAATTAATTGCCATCAGTTAACTGTCCCAGAGTGGGACAAAGTATTAATTGCCTAAATATTATTTCAGACCTGAGTCATGTCCCATATCACAATTGCATTTTTTAAAAATGTTGTGGGTCTTGAAGACTTATCCCTTTGCACCCTGAGTGGAGCTGCAATGGAAATAAAACAGGATTTCAGCAGAGGTCCTTAAATGTTTCCTCTTTCTTTCAGACACACCAGACTATTGTGGTGCAGCTTCTCCAATCTACTGTGAGACTTTTGGAATGTCCTTGGCTGCAGCAGCAGCAAAAGAGTTCAGTGGAAACTTGTATTCGCACATTGGCTATGGTTGGTAAGGAGCAACACCTAAACATCTCTTTGGAATGAAGAAGGGTAGATTTCAGGCCTGCAGGATCTTTCTGAGATCCACCAGCAGAAGCTGGTTCAAAAGACATACATTTGATTATAGAATACATTTACATCAAGTCCCCACCTTCTTTTAATTTCAGTTGTATAAAACGGAGAGCAGGAGTTATTTTATAGTTGCCATTATAAAACACATTAACACGCACTGTAGCCATCAAAAGTTGCTTAAATGGGTGGCATATAAATAGATAGATAGATAGATAGATAGATAGATAGATAGATAGATAGATAGATAGATAGATAGATAGATAGATCAGACCAAATGTTTTGTCCATCCTTGAATAATACAGTTTACAAGTGAGGAAAGAAGTGAAAATTCCTGCATTATATAGCAGATTAAAAATTGTGAGAATTCTCTGATTATCCAACTAACGCTGTGTACAGTACAATGTGACCTTTATTTTGGGGGTGTGATTTTTATTTTATATAGTTTGGTAGAATGACCAAGGTTGCTTTGTGGTGGCCAATTTACTGTTTGAACCCAGTATCATCCTTCTCATCAGTGTTATACTTAAAATATTTTCCTCAATATAAATGTTTTATTCTTTTAGCAAAAAGCCGGTCCATTGCCTTACCCATGGATTTGGATGCCCATGCCAGCTCCCTGCTAAACAGCAGTTCGATTAGCAATGCCCAAAGGAATGCTTCCAACTATAAGACAGCATCTCGTACTTTCCCTCGGGTTTCAGCTACAACCAATCAGTGGGACTACAAGAACATCATTGAGAAGTTGCAGGTACAAAACTCATACTGGTTTTATATGCTTGTCTCTTAATCAGGCATATCTCAAAAACAAGAATTTAAATGATCCTCTGGAGTAACTCAAATTCTACACTTCTATACTTCAGAAGCGTGGCTAATTTGTGTATATTCCCCGGGAATTTGAGTTGCAATGTGCTGGAGCTCTGATTGATTGATGGTATTCCTATTGCTTGGGTTAACATTTTATTATTGCATTGCTTATGGTTGTTTGTTGGTGTACATATATTGTAGTTTTGTATTTTTATTGTTAGGCTTTGTTTCTGCTTTTTTTTTTTAAGCTAGTGGTTCTCAAACAGGTCTACAGACCCGTGGGGGGCTGCAATGTCATCAAAGGGGCTCCACAAAGGCTTGAAGAAATGTTATGATTGAGTTCAGTCTTGAGTTCAGTCTTGGTGTCCATGGCTACAGTCTGTGGTCACAAAAGGTATTTAAAGGGGGTCTGTGGTGAAAAAAGGTTGAGGTGGTTTTAAGCCTTTCAGAATACCTTGGTTGAGTTGAGTAGTCATATCAATGTTTTAAATAAATAAATAAAATTTAGAATACTCTGGCTTACTTTGTGTATCTGTTTTGCTTCCACTTATTTGGAGAGAGGCACTTCTAAGAGTTTTACATTGTTTTACAGGGTAATCTCAGGATCACAAAACAGTAGTTTGAATTAACAAATAAATAATAGCTCTATACTGAAAATGCTGTGCCATTACAGGACATTATCAATGCCCTAGAGGAGCGCTTGCAACCATTGGTTGAAGCTGAACTGTCAGTTCTGGTGGATGTCCTGCACTGTCCAGAACTACTTTTCATGGAAGGGACTGAGGCCTATCAACGTTGTGAAAGTGGTGGCTTTCTTTCTAAGTAAGTAGGCTCTCTAGCTGTAAAAAATGTAGCCTCTGAGGAACATTCCCAACTTGTATTGTTATTGCTCATAATTTTTTTGTGAGACTAGGGCCTATTTGTTGAATTGGAACCTTCAACTGTATGTTCCTACTGATTCAGTTACAGCAACCAAATTAAATTATATCAAATAACAATTTCAATTTTATATTGAGCAGATATCATAACATAATTAATTTACGGCAATCAGGATTTTTTTCTTGAAAAACAGGAGTCAGAAGAACAGAGAAAAAGTACAGGGCATATATTGGGAAGATGAGTAAAATAGATTTTAGAACTTGGCAGAGCTGAGACAATTATATTAACATGCCCATTTAAGTAAAGAATCCAAACTATTTCTTAAAATAGCTAGTTTTTAAATGTGGTGGAGGGAATACTGTATTTCTGTGTAGCAGGATTATGGTTTGAATTCATTTTTTTTCATCAACTAGGTTAATCCAACACACTAAAGACCTAATGGCGACTGAAGAGAAGCTTTGTATCAAAGTATTGAGGACGTTGCAGCAAATGCTGGTGAAAAGGAACAAATATGGAGACAGGGTGAGTAGTTAAAAATGCTTATTTTTATCTGGGTATGAGGTCTACTTGCCAAATACGTTTTTGTCGTTTTTTACTCTTTATTGTGCTTTCGGGGTAAACAGTTATGCTTGAGTCTTCTCTTAATCAAAGTTCTTTATGATAAATAAGTCTATATAAAACTTTGCAGGATATACATTCTGATGCCCTCTTTTCACACTGACCATGCAGCTAACAATGAAACTTTTAAGATGAAGACAGTGGCTTTCCTGGGTGTACCGCCTCCAGAAACATAATAAAGTTATAAAAAACAATAAAGTTTTTTATTATTTATTTTAAAACATACATATCATTGTGGGGACAGTGTGTTAGCTGAGTGTATGTATGTGTGTGTGTGTGTGTATACACACACATATACACACATATATACATATACAGAGATAGAAATAACAACAATTATCAAACTTGCATAGTCTAATATTATTATATATATCTATATCAACACTTATTCCTTCATTTTTTCATTTTTTCAATTATTCATTACTTCATCTTAATGATAATAACGTTATATCTAATACCTTTGTCAAAATCTGATCTTAATCTCTTGTCTTCACTTTGATAGTATTATATAAAGATACGTATAACAATATTTCCCCCATTTCTAATTTTTAAATCTATTCTTATCTTTAGTACATCCAATCATTCTTTTTCATTTATTCAATATTTATTACATCATTCTAATAGCGATATTATTTTTTAGACATACCTCTTATCAAAGTTTTTCAAGGTTGTTATTCTAGGAGTATGACATGTTATGTATCCATTCATTCAGTAGATGGTGCTTTCAGCCAAAAATCAACATTAAAAATCCACTTTAAGGCTATTTTGCCAGTAATTGTTTTCAAATTAGTTCAAAC
>JANHFL010002662.1:9289-26094 GCA_032468155.1 Oxyrhabdium leporinum | reverse complement strand
TTGAACCGCTAGATTGAATCAGCAGAAGTGGCCTGCAGTTCAACACTCTAACCACTGCGCCACCTAGGCTCATCCATTGTCTTTCCCATATTTGGAGAGGGTTTCAATAATTTTAACTAATTGTTTTGTGATAATGGAATCAAACCAATTAATTGAGATTCTTATGGTTACAGTACATTCATAAACATGTTATGCTGGAGAGCAAAGCTATTACTATCATAATGTTTGCAAACAGTCCTACGAGAAAACAGAAAGATAATTTTTTGAGATTAAAGTGCCCACCCTCTGGAACAGCATTCTCACAAAGATCAGGATGGTCCCTTCTATCCTTGAGGCCAGAGATCTTTGAAAACCTGGCTTTGGTGTCATGCCTGGGTTTGATTTTTATTATTTGTTTCAGGCTCCTGTTTTGTTGATTTTCTTGTTTGGTTTCATTTTAGTCATGTATAATTTTAGTCTGGGCCATTTGTCTGATTTTATGTTTTTAGCTGTTTTTATGTTTCTTTCTGGTTGTATGCTGCTCTGATTCCACCAGAATTGGGCAACCAATACATTTAAATAATAAGATACCTTTAATATCATCCAATAACAACATCAGTCTCTCCCAGTTACTTGGGAAGAACTCAATAGGTGGATAAAAATATCAAATTCACTCTAAACGTCTGGCTGACTGTTTGATCACCTGTAATAATAATAAAAGCAGAATGAGTGGTATATTGAAGAAAAAGAGAGTATTGAAAAAGAGGTAGAGACTTTGGAAAAAATAGACAAGAAGGAAGGAAATAGGGCTGTGAAGATTAGATAGTGTTCAAGTATACTATAGGGATGTGAAAATATTGCATTATTTATGGAGCTAGATGACAATTTGTGACACTTTTTAATGATTATTTGTTTCTATGATTTTGCTTTTTCATATAATGTGATGTAGTTATATCTGTTAGAGGCCTAATTTTTTTAAAAAGTATGCATTAACTCAGTTATGAGAATAGGACTGGAAGGACGCTGTATGAAATAGGTTATGTTTTCTACAATTAATAGCAGAGGCAAATAATAACATAATACAATAAAATTGCATTTCCATTTTAGGGCAAAGGAAAGGTGAGAGTAGAATTGGTTCTCTCTCTAGTGGTTGGAGGAAAGTGGACAGGCAAAGCAGTTCTGAAAACTTAGCCTCAGATCTAAAAGCATTAATTTTCTTGAAATGTCCAATCAGGCTTCATTTCTTACTTCTATTATAGTGTAGTGTATAATATTAAAAAGATACACTAGATAAAATTCTCCCTTCTATAGAAAGTTTTGGAATTCTTCTAAAGTCTGGATCTTGGAGTCAAATGATATTAGTTAAGGGGGAAGGGTGAAAGTTGAATTTTATTGGTTCTGAATCAACCATAGTTTATAGCGAGTAGGCAGTAAAGCCAAGAAAACCACGAACTGGATCATTTAGATCAATCTTTATTAGTGATTAGTGGTGCTGACAATGACCCTATGATTCATTTTGACTTGCCTCTTAAGTATTGGCAATTTTCCTTTGTAACAAGAAAAATGGATCCTATCTCTATGTGAAAGCAACTGTGATCTTGGCTTCATTCTCTTACAACAATGCCATATTATTGGCTACAATGGAACATGCAGGTCTGTGATGAATTCTTCCTGTATATTTCCATTGTCATCAGTATTTAAGTATGGGCAATCTTTCATGAAAAGTCCTTGTTTATAATATGAGCGAAGTCATATTCTAGTGACTCCATATGCATGCTATGTTATACTAGATCAGAAGAGCTGCAAAACTCTATATTGATGGCTTTACCAAATACTTTTACATTCTTGTATCACTTTCATAGGGCACAACATTTTCTTCTTTGGATATGACTTCATATAGAAACATCCCTATAATTAAACTAACTCACGCTTTATCTTCAGAGATAGAAAATCAATTGCTTTGTGTTCAGTCTACTGTTCACATAGCTTAGGTCCAAGACCATGATCACTATTCATTGTAAATCCATTTCTTTTGGGATTCATGATTTATAATTTACAGATTATTACTCTTTGGCTTTAATTACTGTGACAAATTGAAGGGCTGTCTCCCACAGGAAGCACAAGCTCTGTTTGCTCTTTATTAACTATATTTTTCTCCTGTCTTTCCCCAAAGCCTTTCATTTTTAGTAAATATGAGAAAATGTACTGTTAATTATAATTGACTACAGTTCCCTTGGGGTTTTTAAATTGATTTCTGAGTTATAAATTATAAATATAAATTATTTTTCCTTTGCTTTCTTGCAGCTTATTTTGCACAACAAGCAACTGACCCAGATGCTGAAATCAACAACTCCTATCCAAGAGGAAGAGGAAGATCCATTAGCTTATTATGAGAAACACACATCCCAGATAGAGGTGAGGTTCACTTTTCCTGAACTTGCTCTATATATAATTAGGTTTTTAATGTCTAGAAGCCTGATTTCCTTTTAAGATTCCTGAAATTATAGACAATATCAGCTACCCTTATCTAATAACATATAGCTGGTCAACCTATCAATGGAGGTTAACAAGGAGCTTTTCTGTAGCAGTTCTGTCCACCATTTGCTTGGCTCTTGTAATATCACAGAATATAAATGGCAGTAAAGGATTAAAGAGAACTACTCTTCACAGAGATGTTGTGAACTTATATGTGGAAATTCTAAATTCTGCATTTATTGGTGGCCAAGAACCATATTACCTTTTCATAGCAGGTACAGGATATTAATTTTAATATTGCAATCCCCATTAAGTGAAGAAATCGACTCTGACCTGAGTAAGGTCATATTACATTAACATTTTTGCAGGACTACTTATATCTTTTCACTGCTTATAAAGTTCTCACTACTTTCTGCCCAGTTATTTTCTCTGAAACCCCATTTTCCCCTTCTAATGTATCTCAGAGTATCTTCAAGGAGTACGTTCAAAGGGCTGAGGCGCCAATAGAAAAGTTATACCAGTTGAACTAAGGCAAACTTTCTCAGATGATATTAATGTGAAGGATTAATATAGAAAGAGGAATGATCTTAAAAGGGCTGAACCTTATCTGTCAAGGGTTTTAAAGATAATGTCCAGCACTTTGTATTTTGCCTGGAAAAGAATTGACAATGCAGTATTTTAAGAATATGTGTAAATGGCCTATTTCATTTGGTCATCTTCCAAGATCAGCCTGGCTCCTGAGCTTTGTATTGACTAAAGTTTCTGAAAGGCAGCCCCACAAAAGGTACTTTACAAGAGTGAAGTTATCAGCATGGGAACCACAGTTTTAAGATCATTCAGTAGCTTTTAGAAAAGGATAGAGTTGGCATATCAGCCAAAGATGATAAAAGGTGCTTCTGGCTATTGACTCAGTCTGGAAAATCAGAAAGAGATTCAGTTGAGAAGAATTTCCAAGTACTTATTGTGGGAGAATGTTATCACATTCACAATAGACAGGTCTACGACTACTTTAGACTTTATTTTATTTTAGACCTTTTACTTTATGGCCTGTTTCACTGAGCATCACCATTTTTTATTATCCCTCACCCAGCCCATAATTGACTGTAGACAGTTATTCAAAAACTCTGGCGATAAGATGCATCTTGAGATGTTAACTTAAATCTTTAATGTTGAACGATAATATAATAATAAACAAATGAGTTCATCTGTTTATCTGACAGAATTTCCAAGATATTAAGCTGGAATACTATGTCCCTAACTAAGGCTTTGCACTAGTACAGAGCATAGGATAATATTGCCACAGTGGCTAGCAACAGATACTGCAATATAATAGTGAGTATGGGCACATACATGCATGCACACGTACACACATGTACGCACATACATACTGAGCCATCAGAATGGCCTTGGTTAGAAATGTAGGTCATTTGCAAATTTTTAAATCTAAGAATTGCGGGAGAAATATAACTGAAAATTCCATTTTTCTCTAGATTGTACGCTTGGATCGAAGTATGGAACAGATTATCTTTCCAGTGCCTAGCATCTGCCAGTTCCTGACCAAAGAGACAAAAAACCGCCTATTTACCACTACAGAGCAGGATGAGCAGGGCAGCAAAGTCAGTGATTTTTTTGAGCAGTCATCCTTTCTCCATAATGAAATGGAATGGCAGAGGAAACTGCGCAGTAAGTTTGGAAAAAGGGAATGAGATTCCTCCTTCAGATGGTAATTTGGAGAGCACCAAACCACATGTTGGCTTAGTTCCTGCAGCATTATGCAGCATCTGTCAAGCAGAAATACCACCAAAACCTCTCTTTTTCTGATGTTGAAACTGAAGTGTTGAAGTCTTGTATACGGTGCTCCAATTCAAGCAAAACATTTCATTTCGTACTGTCCACTACAGGTTGCAATTGTTGAGAAATTTGCAGTTTCCCCCATCTGGTTTTTGATAGGCTTAGGGAAAATCTGGAAAACAATTTGGACTTTGGGTGGGTACTTTCTGACCAACTTGGAAAGTTGCTTTCTAAAGAGAGATAGTAGAGACAACTACCTTGGCATTAAGATGTGCCACCATCCAGTAGTATCTTCATTGGTGTCCATGAGGGCAGATTGACAACAGCAGTGTGCATTGTGGCAGTGCAATCCCTGTCCATTTTGTACGTGCCTCATTATGTTGCACTCAGGTCCCCAAAGGGGAGTGTGCAGCCTAAGAGTGTGACTTTTTTCATTTTGATGAAAACAAAAAACTTCTGTATCACAATCCTGGCATACAATTATTTCCTTCCATATTTATTGCTAATTCTGAATTGTCTCCCTGCTTATTCAGCTTTCTCTAATATGTTTGCTGACCTTGAAATATCTAAAGTAGAACTAATAGCCTGGGAATGTTTCCAAAATAAGACATTCCATGAATATGAGGGAAAGGCTGGGTAGCCAGCTCACTAATACTAGAAAATCTAATTAAATTATGCCGATTTTCTTTTAAATGCTTAGTCAGTACTAGCCGCCCTTTTCAACAATGGCACAGCATCATCAGATTTTGTAATTTTGTGCTGCCTGCTCTGGTTGATTGTGTATCCCTTTAAGCATTGATATATGAGCACAGTGTTCCACAGATGATAAAGGCAGCAGAAATAAAATGAAGACATAATGCTTGTTCAGCTGCGTTTGCTGCATTACCCTGTCTTTTGATAAACTCAGATATGACAGCATTTGGAAATCGTGTCCCACTTTCAGGCAATTGATGCTGTTTGCAATTAAGTTGAGGAAACAAGTATATTGATCCCTGGCCCGGTGAATATTTGCAATAAGACCGCTAGAACTCTAGGGAAGCTTGTGCTGCTACTTAGAAGCATGAGATTTACTTAGCTTTTCCTCTGTTTCCATAGGCAATAGATTGATGTACTGGTTCTCTCGCAGAATGACGCTTTGGGGAAGTATTTCCTTCAATCTGGCTGTCTTCATAAACATCATCATTGCTTTTTTCTACCCTTACGTTGAGGCCTCCTCAATGGGTAGGTATTCACTCTCTCTTGACTTTTTTTTTTAACCTCTAATCTTGCCTTTCACAGATTCTTTTGCAGAGACCCTGAACACTGGTATCCTCTGATACCAATTGTAATGTAGTCTTTCTTTGGACAGCCATTATGCATTTCCCCCTGAACATATCAGGAATACAACTCTTCAGAAGTAGCCTTTCTGCAAAATTAACATCTCATTGGTTAGCCTACTTCCTAGTAGGAAGTGCTGTTCCACTCAGATGATATGCAGATTTCTAAAACAAAGGTGTCGTTTTCACTTCAGGGGGTGCTTTGCCGGCAACGCTCAGTGAGCTAAGAATGAAAACAGTATAAATATGTTAAGACAGCTGAATCAGGACGTGGTCTATTTAATATAATTCAGTGATCTCATTGTACGTGATTAGAGCTATACAGTAAGACAGTGATATCTTTGTTGCCTGTCAGGATTGCTAGTCATGCAGGCGCAGTTTACCGGCACAGTTCCGCTCAAGCCATTTTTTGTACTGGGTGCTTGGTACCTGGCTGACTTCCCTGACAGTTAATGATCAGGAATAGCTACCATGTGCTGTTTTTTCCCCCAGCTATGTGAGTGCTATGTTATTAATAAATATTATAAATAATTGAGTTTGTCTCTTAATTTCCTAGGATTGCTGGATTCCCCTTTGATTCCCTTGCTTTCCTGGTTTTTAATCTGCTTTTCCATCATGGCTCTGTTTACTCAGCGCTATGGTCTCCGACCACTCCTTGTGGCACTGATTTTGCGATGCATCTATCATCTAGGCATCGGCCTCACTCTGAACATACTGGGAGCTCTCAATGTAAGTCAATGAGTTATCCAGAAATCAGGCATAGGTTTGGATGCTTATTGATATCCATAAGTTCTCTTGAACTCAGTAGGATGTATTTCTAGATAGACATGTTATGGTATCTTGTATGGGAGATAAAGTTGTACCATACAGGTAGTCCTTGACTTATGAGCATAATTGAGCCCCAAATTTCTTTTGCTAAGAGAGACAGTTTATGTAAGAGAGTTTTGGCCTTGCTTGCTACATCTGTTAAAGGAATGATTGCAGTTGTTAAGTGAATCTGGCTTCCTCATTAACTTGGCTTATCAGAAGGTCACAAAAGGCAATCACATGACCCTGGGTCACAGCAACCATCATAAATATGAACCAGTTGCCAAGCATCCAAATTTTGATCACATGACCCTGGGGATGCTACAAGAGTTGTAACGTTTGAAAAATGGTCATAAGTCACTTTTTTCAGTGCCGTTGTAACTTTGAATAGTCACTAAACAAAATGTTGTTAAGTCAAGGATTAGCTTACTAGGATATGTGTCAGGGATCAATCATAGAATTAAGATATTTCTTTGTGGACAAATGAAAATGATTAAAAATACAAATAGATTTACGGTATGTTAGAGTTAATTAAAAAAAAAAGTCAAATAGTGCAGCATCATACTAACATAATATTTGCCCTCAACTATATCTATCTTGTGATTGTTTTGCAGCTGACAAATAAGATTGTGTTTGTAGTAAGCTTTGTTGGCAATCGTGGGACATTCATCCGAGGATATAAAGCCATGATCATGGACATGGAATTTCTTTATCATGTTGCCTATATCTTGACCAGCGTCTTGGGACTTTTTGTACATGAGCTTTTCTACAGCATCTTGGTACAATAATCTTATCATCATAGTCATTAATGAAAAAATATGATTTTGTTCCTAGCATTTTCTTACTCGGTATTTTGTCTACCTTTGTGGGTGTCTGCAATTTTATAGGTTGCCTAAGAAGAAATATGATTTAGATTGGAGAATTTAGCAGACAGAACCTAAAATTTGTTCATGATCTGGGAAATTGTAAGATATTTTTAGAGTTACACAGTGTGTTTATCAATATAATGGGAATGTTGATACAAGAATGTACTATAGCTACTTAAACTTAAGTTTATTTGTATGTTTATTTGTCAAATTTATATGGCTGCCCATCTCATATGATGTGATCCTGGACAGTGTACAATAAAGTCTACTATTAAAACTACAGAACCAATTACAAACCAATTAAAAACAATTAAACAAAAACATTTTAATTAAAAACAAGGCCGCAAGAAAGAAAATATTGCAGGATTTTGTGAGAGAAAATATTACAGATAATACAACCAATACGTGGGCTCCCTATTGCCAGAGAATCCCCAGTCTTGCTGAAAAAAAATATTTTGAGTGTTTTCCAGAAGGCCATCAGGGTGAAGTTCTGGGAATAAAACTTATAGAAGTAGAAAAATATTTTATTATCCTTGTTCCTTTTGTATTGCTTTGACCTAGAAAATTTCTTTTTCAGCTATTTGACTTGATCTATCGCGAGGAGACCTTATTTAATGTTATCAAAAGTGTGACACGGAATGGACGTTCAATTTTACTGACAGCTCTTCTGGCCCTCATTCTTGTCTACCTCTTCTCCATTGTCGGCTTCCTCTTTCTAAAAGATGACTTCATTATGGAAGTAGACCCACTGTCCAACATCAGAACTAAAGGTTTGTTCTCCTACTTAAATAAAGTATCCCCCTTTCCATCCTGAAGTTTTGATCAACTTGGAGAGGACCAAATATTTTACAGTTATCATGAAGTGGTTCTTTCTGTTCTAGTATTTAGAGAAGTTGTTTATTTATTTGTCCATCCGTCTTCTTATGTATGAGATTTATCTGACTGCCTGAAACCACCTGGACTCTAGGTGTCTTAGAGAGATTTAGGTATTAAGAACAGATTAAAATCAGAAAATTTGAAAAGATTAAAATGCAAGCTTAAAAATTATCAGACTCTATAACCATCAATCTCCAAAAACCCTCTTGAAGAGCCATGTTTTCACTTGCCCCTAGAAGTCATGAGGAAGAAATCTCTATACATTTCATGGGGCAAGCTATTCCAGAGGGCAGGAGCTACTACCGAGTTAGTTTGCTGTCAGTCTGCTTCCTACTTTACCTCCTGGTAGGAAGTAACTTTCAGGAGAAGTTTCCCAATTGTCTCAATAGGATGGACTAATGGAGAAATGAGTTAATTCCTCCTATTTTGCAGGAAGTCAATATATATATATGGTCTGTGTTTCGTTGTTTAGTGTTTCTGGACTTTGTCTAAGCCTGAGGCATATTAGAAAATATATACACGCTGTATATAGCCATCATACCATTCATTTTAGGGCAAGCAACATGTAGAACACAGAGAGGGATTAGAAATAATAGTAAAAATGAGGGCATGAGAAAAAAAAGTATAGCTAAAATTTATTTACAGCAACTATGTTCCAAACCTTTTCCATTCCATTCCATCTCATATCGGTCCACACTATTCTATAAGCACACCAGCCTTCCATACTGTATCTTTCCAGTCTTACAAACAAAACTTGTTTCCATTATATCAAAATCCATTTAGCCATCCATTTCTAGATCTTTCCCTTTCCTTTAACCCATTTATTTTTCCTTCCTATATTTGTTTTGCAATATGATCGTAATTCATTCTCATACCATTTCAGCATAGTTTTTTTCATTATGATCTCTTATTTTTTTATTCAGTCCTTATCATTCATCAACTATTCTTCCATTTCAATGGACATTTCTTAAGAATCTCATCCCCACTGAACTCAATTAATTTTATGCTTTTCCTAATGTATCAAACTTCCACTTTCACATAACAGAGTAGGTAGAAGCATCCTCTTAAAAACCATATTTTCACTTATTTTGACAAGCATTGACTCCTTACACTAGGCCATATGCTATCATTTTTCTTTCTACCAGGTTTTGCATGTCTTAATGTTTTTCCACCCTTTTTTCTCAACTTTAGTAAACATTTTGCTATAGTACACTAATTCATCTACTTGCTCTAGTTAGTCACAATTTATGTGAAACTTGCAGTAATTTGTTCCATTTTCTCAGCCACGCATAATTCCTTTGCTCTTGGACACATTAATTTTCAAGTCCATGCTCCTCAGTGTACCCTACAGTTTATAATTTGAATTTTAGGCAACAAAACAACTTCATTTGCATGCGCAAGTACACATACATTCCTGAAAGATTACAGCATATTTTCCAATGTTAGCAGACAAAGATTTGCCATCAATTCAACAGAACCTGTCTCTGAGACAGGCTGTTTAAATGCAATCTTATTTATTGATAATTTTTCCCTTTTGTTTTAATTCTGCCAGTTACAAGATCAAAGTATGTGTAATGAGTTTAGGACCAAGCGAAGAAACAACTTGCCCACAATATAATCTAATTCAGCAGTTTAAGCAAAGGAGGGAGGAAAGGGAACAGAAAAGGTATCCAAGTTTCCACATGTTAAACATCACATAGCTGTTCCCTAAATATGCCACATCATATCGTAACATTTCTGCAGTTATAATGTCTGTACTTGTAGACTTACAATTGTTTAACCTTCATAAAGCATTTATGACTTCTCGTTCACCATTTTTTTTGCTTGGGCATTAATCATTACAGCATGAATTTTAATTCCAGTCTTCTACAAATCATTGGCATTCCCATGAAGATCTTTAAAATGCTGTCTCCAGCGCTCCCATACTTTAGTTTCATCCCAAATTATGTCAATACATTTATTTTTAATTTCATTGATTTTGCTGAAGGCTCCTTGTTATGCAAATATTTTTGATTTCTCTGAAAATCTGTCAGTATTTGCGCTTGCTTCTTTCCAACTTAACCATTTCTTGTTGTATTTGTTGCATCTATCCCCCCCTTCCCCACGAATGCATTACACAGTATTTTTCTCATCCATATTTTCTGCAGCATTAATTTCCTTTTAAGGATTTCTTTTCATCCGTGACCTCCATATTTCCTTGTTAACTCCAGCGTCCACATCTTATGCCTGCTTTCCCATTTATTCATTAGGTGATGCAAACAAGATCCAGTTTATTGTTGTTTTGTTTGGAAAAATAAGTTTTTATTTATATTGATTTTGTTCATAAAAAGCATCCTGTTCTAATATTAGCACCAACTAGTACATTTTATGCCATTTTATACAACTTATATATTTTGTATACTTTTGCTTTTCTTTTTTCATTTAATAGGTACCAGATTGCACTTTATAGTTCTATCAAAAAGAAAGTGACACTGCTAAATATCAAGGATGTTAGTCACAGGAAGCCACTTTCCGGATCTTTTTAATCTTTAGGAACAGAAATGGGATGCTTTGACAAATGTACTGTCTCTTTTACTTCCAGCTACGGATTCTATGGAGATGCGAAGCAACTTAGGCACTTTCATGGAGACATGCAGTAACGATAAAATAAGCTGCTCTTCCCCCGATACATTGCCTGACGTGTTGCAAGGTAAAGGGATTGCTAAAACATGGTCCTCAGATAGGGACACTAATAAGAATAAAGATAAATCTTGCATCTTTTACTGAGCATATTGACAGTGTGTCTTCAGCAAAATTATTCTGTGCCTTAGGTCAGAGGGAAAAGAAAGGTTGCCTCTAATTTTCTATTTAAGATGCAGTATTGTCTTTGTAGACATCATCCCAGCACCTTAAAACAGGGAAAGGAAGATTCATCTGATTTAAAAGCAGCTCTATTATAATAGTTGTAACAGCTTGTTTTGGGGACCTTTCCCTTGTTCAAGCAACTGTGAAAAACACAGAGAATCCAGAGCTCTGAAGAGACTAGTCTGTTTATTTTCTGCTCTGTTGTTGTTTCTATCCCAGAAGAAGAAGATAATACAGAACGAGCTTGTGACACGCTTCTCATGTGCATAGTTACAGTACTAAATCATGGCCTGAGAAATGGAGGTGGTGTGGGTGATATACTCAGGAAGCCATCTAAAGATGTGAGTACATTTGAGACAATCTATGTAATAACTGACCAAGCCTTATATCTCTCTGAAGTCAGGATCAGGAATGCTTCAGAATCTGCCAGAGTGCATATAATACTTTGAGGCAAACATGTTGAATAGGCCCATGCAGTAGGCCCATGCAGAGCTGGATGAAAGTTTCTATTTTGTTTTTCCCATACAGATTTAAATGTTGCTCCTTTTTGTATTCAGTTATTTATTTAAAATAGCATACGTTTGCCCATCTCATAAGAGTGACTCTGGGTGCCCTACAAAGATTAAAGCAGAAACCATAATACAAACATTACAGTGCCCAAATTAAAGCAAAATAAGAACATTGACAGCAGCATTGCTTGCCTAAATTTTTGGTCCAAATGTCTGTGGAAAGAGGTCTTCAGCATTTTGCAAAAGATTAACAGGACATCTAGTTCTCCTGGAGGATGTTGTTCTACAGGGCAGGCACTGCCATTGAGAATGCATCATTCTAAGTAAGGTCCAATAAGATGACATTGTTAGATGGAAGAGACCCTGAACACATCCTTTTTATTAGCTCTCGTGACCAAGCAGAAACATTAGGAGGAGCAACCCCTCAGATAGCCCCTCTGTGCCACGTAGGGGTTTATGGTGATAATTAACGTCCTGAATCAAATAACTGCACTATGGACCAGCTGCAACTTCTGAATACTCTACAAGAGCAATCCGGTGCAGAGCACATTACAGTAATCGAAACAGGAGATAAATGACTCGCCATGCTACTTGTCCTCTTTTCTGTCTGATCCCCTTTCCTTTATGCATTAGATTAGCTACTTCTTTTTCAATGTTTACAATATCAAGCTTTTCTATTTCATATTAATTAGAGTTTTGATAATACATTCTTCATGTTCCCAGTAACCACATTTTTGTTCAACATTTTCTAGTGGGCAATATTTTTGATATGACACTGGAAAATGGAAAGCTATACTTGCTGATAATGACTATTCTGATTTTTTTTTATCTTAAAGGAATCCCTGTTCCCTGCTCGAGTGATCTATGACCTCCTCTTCTTCTTCATTGTCATAATCATAGTCCTTAACCTCATATTTGGTGTCATCATTGACACATTTGCAGATTTAAGGAGTGAAAAACAGAAAAAAGAGGAAATCCTGAAAACAACATGTTTTATATGTGGTAAGCGCTTAGAGAAAGGCAGTTCTTACACTGAACAAACATCTTCCAAGAATTTGCAAGAAAAATGACTTTTTCTCCTTTTTATTGGTATAACATATTTTATTAATGCTTACATTTCAAGGGACTTGTTTAAATACCAAACTCTTCTCCATCAGTTGGAGAAAACTGGTTGTATCTTTTATAATAAAAAGGATTAATTCTTGTTCCCAAATGAATTTTATGAAACTGTATTTCTGAAGGATGTTGTATGGTGGATTTAAAGAACTCTTGAGTTTATCCAGTTTGCATCAAGATAATTTTAAGAGATTGTTTTTATAGCAGAATGTAGAAATCTATGAATAAATAGTGTTCCATGTTGGTATATTAAAAGAATCAATAGGTATGATTATTCTTCTGACAGAGTTAATAGAATATACATCTTGATGTATGGCAGATCTTTGAATTGTTTGCAGTGCAGTGGAGAGGATTTATAGAACCAGTCTTATAATAATAGAAGCAACAAAACGATTTGTTATGCCCCATCTCTTAAATTATATAGAAATGAAGAAAGCTGGGGTCTTAGTGGATGATTAGGTTAGCTTAGTTTAGCTTAGCTTAGACTTTATGGAGTTACTGAGAGCTTTGCTTAGTTTTAGTATTCTACGCAAGACAAATTCCTGGGCTAAGAATATATGTGTGAGTTTTATATTAGAATTTACTTCGTAGAACCCAAGTTTAAAAACAAAGTAAAATATGAAGGATTAAGCCTACTTATTTTTAACTTATGGCATGTTCTTAGGTGGAAAGTGTAGCATTTCTTTAATGAAAGTATGGTTAATTTCACTACAATATCTCATTGACTGATATATCCATAGATCATCTAGAGGAAGTGTGCTGCCCTTCTGAATAACTTCTTTACATGTGGACATAACTTTACAGTACTAGAGTTTGCCTTGAATAGAACTAGAGCATGGCAGCACAAGGCTTTAAGTTTAAGAGTGAGAATGTAAACAGCCTGAAGGAATGAAATCAGTTCTATACAATAGTACCTGTGTTTAGCTTGCTTGTAGTTTAGTATCCATTTTGCAGCTTCCAGGATTGTGCTAGTGAAATGTGGCAACAAAATCATTGATTTTTGATGGTCCTGTATTTATTTTGCTAAAATAAGACATTTCATCCTAATTTGAATTCTACATTAGCTAACCATTCCAATGCATCTGATGCAGTGAGGTGGAATTCATGAAAACTACCTTTTAATAAATACATTAGTCTGGAAAAATCTTCCAAGGCTCCTTGGATTTTTGGCTAACATAGATTAACAGAGCTCTCATCCTACAACAGGAAAATGTTCTGAGTCTCAGTGCACCATTTTTGTCTTTTATGTCTTCAATTTACCTCCCAAATGAATGGAACATTTTATCACATTCCCCTCCAAATGAAGAAAAATGAAAACATCCCCAAAATTTTGCCCTCCCTTCTCTTTCCAGATTTCAGAGCAATATGAAGCAGTCAATCAGGCATAGCTGTCTGAGCTTGGGAGATACTGCTGGCATGAGAGATGTTTAGCATGAGTAGAAAGAAATGATGGATTGATTTCTGCTACATACAGAATTTTGGAGAAGTCTTGTTTTAACAAATAATTCATCTAACTGTCCAAACTGAACACCCTCATATGAATTTTTCTGCTCCACTACGATTCATTCATTTTCTCTTCCAGATTACTGAACTTAGATGGAAAATATCTCAAAGGCTATCTGTTCTAAGTGTCTGCTACAAACAGGGCCATCAATCCATTAGGTAGTGTCCAATCTACTGCATTCAGATTGTTATAGGCTACAAGTGGAGGACAAATGCGCTGAAGAAATGCTTGGAGAACCAGACTTAGCAAGAAAAGGAGGATCATAGCAGTTTCTAAGTAATATTACATTTGCTTTCACTTTCTCTACAGGGCTTGAAAGGGACAAGTTTGACAACAAAACAGTATCCTTTGAAGAGCACATTAAATTTGAACACAATATGTGGAATTACCTGTACTTCATAGTACTGGTGAGAGTGAAGAATAAGACAGACTACACAGGTCCTGAAAGCTATGTGGCCCAAATGATCAAGGTATGTATTCTATAACTTCATAGAAATGAAGTAATAATCAAGTTCGTTATTCTCTTTGAAGAGTCTGCCTGATTTTCTTAAAAAGAAATTCTGCTCACTGTTCTATAGATGCTGTCCATTATGAAATTCACACACTTCACAGAATATTTGGTTTCTAATTTTTTTAACAGATGGGGATTTATCTTTTTAAAAAATATTTAGAAAGCCAAAGCTAAGTACCTAAATGTGTATGACTAAGGAGGAGTGATTGCTTTTAATTTCCAGCTCAATCCTGGTATTCACTAGGCATTTCTCTTCTGTGATTGACATGAGAAGGGTGGTGGCGGTGGGGCAGCCATACCAGTGTTGCCTTTGTGAGGCATATCAATCCAATTTTGGGACTGGCTTTGGAACAGGGATTGCCTGGTTGTCCTGTGGCATGACCTTTGCCAAGAGGTGGAGACTATGCAGTCTTATTGAACCATGGATTCTTTTGGATTTGTGATATTGAGCCACCATATTGCTGCACCTCCACTTTTACTTGGAAAGATTTTGAAACAGGCAGGCAGACTATTGTTCTCGTCCATGGAATTTACATAATTCATGTTTTCACAAATTACTTTGGCAATCAGAATGCAGACTGAATCATCACCAATTTATAAATGAATCAAATCAGAAAAGATAGATAAGTTGAAATATATGACTGAACGTTTATGCTGTTCTGGAAGACAAATAATTCCACCCAATATATATAAAAATGTTAGACTAATCATTGCCACAAGCAGTAATGATCTGGGTGATTCACAGCACTTGCTAATCAAGAACCCCACAGGTTAGCCGTAATATACAAATATTATATCAGTACTTGCTAATCAGGTATGTCTCATATAGATCTATGACTGTTCCTGGAAAGAGGGAACACCGTGATAACTGTTTATATCCCGTTGTTCTTGCAATTACTCAAAATAGCCTGGAAACTTTTAATTATTCTATGTATATATATATATTACACTAGTCACCAGTATATTTCCACATTTCAAAATGTTTATTTTGATTGTCAAAATTTCTGAAGATTTGAGATTAGGTTGCCTTAAAGAAGGTTCTCTGATATTTATCTTATAATTATCATTTGAGATATCTGCTAGGTACCTTCAACTCATTCATCAAGTGAGCCAGTAGCTCCAAAGGAGAAAGCATTATTAATAGAAATACCAATCCAGAAAGGCTCATGTGGCACTTACATAGTATTTTCACTTCTTCAGGCACATTAGAGATGTTTTTTATTTTAGGTTATATAACTCATATAAATTTTACTTACATCTAGGAAGATCTTACTCTATTTTCACTGTCTTACTGCATAGTTTGTTTCTAACAATTCTAAACTGTTTAAATTCTTGTTTTGTTCAATAATCATTGCAGAACAAGAACTTGGATTGGTTCCCTCGGATGCGAGCCATGTCCCTGGTCAGTAATGAAGGTGAAGGAGAACAAAATGAGATCCGATGTCTTCAAGATAAACTGAATTGCACCATGAAGTTGGTATCTCATCTCACTTCACAGCTGAATGAGTTGAAGGAACAGGTAATCAAAACAACTAATATTTTTCTTCTTTTTATGGACTATATATTTCTGAAATTTAGAAAGGGCTAGGATAATAAGTGTCAAGTTATGTATTTTGAAGGACAAAAATGTGTCTCTCACTAAAAGACGACATACTGATTTCAGAACAATGTAGAACATGCATTCGGTTTTCTGAGAAATCCTCAGCTATGTCAGAAGTACAATTTACTATTCAGGAAACAGCAAGCTTCCTCTCAACCCTGTTTCAAATTATGCTTTCCATTTACTTGCACCAAATGCCCAATTTAGTTTGTAATCAGCATAAGGCTTGTCTTTGATGGAAATCATCTGACTTTTAAAAAAAAAATATTTTATTTGGAATAGTTTACCGTCTAGTACAAAGTATAGCTGCAGTGAATTATAAGTTTCTTATATTTGTTTATACCAATAACTTGTATGAAGTAGAGGAATACCCAAGAAACGGTTGAGACGTCTGCAACAGCTATTATTGCAAACTATCTGATTTCATTTATAGTTCAAGTGTCAGCGTTCCATCCAAGTTCCAATAACTCATTCAGCACTCAGACACAATTAGATCCAAGTATTTATTAAAGAAACCATGTTGGCACATCTGGAAAAAAACTGAATCTGAAGGCCCAGGTTTTTCCACACCCAAAAGAAATCAAAGATCCACCTCCAAACCATCATCAAAG
>JANHFL010002660.1:164027-188962 GCA_032468155.1 Oxyrhabdium leporinum | reverse complement strand
AGAAAGAAAGGAAGGAAGGAAGGAAGGAAGGAAGGAAGGAAGGAAGGAAGGAAGGAAGGAAGGAAGGAAGGAAGGAGCCATCTCAAATTTAAAAGTAAGTTGCAATTGCCACAGAGTTCAAGATAACTTCTGCATGAACAGATTTAGGCAGTAAAATACTCTGAGCATGCTCTTAATAAATATGGTTTTGTATATACCTCTACATTTTTATTAATAAAAATGTTTTAATATTGTTTTGTTTGTTTCAAAATGCCTGCATACTGGTGGTTGCGAGCATCCCTATATCCATAGACATTTCTTGCAGAAATAACTGAGTGGATCTCTATGCTGGGAACATGGGTTAATTATTTTCTTTTCAGGGAATTATTTCAGTTGCAGGGAAAGATGTGGGAAGTACTTCTGACTTGTTATTTGTGGATTCAGAAGATTTTGAGAGTCAGACCTCTCTGCTACCATGTAGTTATATTCTTGGACAGTGTTTTAGCCATATCTGTTTGCTTTTCTGTGAAAACAATTTTTGTGACTCACAACTTCCGTTACATCAATCATTTTTGAACAGGCACCCCACATAATAGCCATTCTGTGATGGCAAATGTTGCCATCTGTCCAATACTCCCACAGGATCAAAAATGTTTGCAATGGCAGTCAGTCTTAGGAGTTTCTTTCTCTGGCATTTCCCAAGGAGTCACTTTAAGCATCATACAATAATTTGTTGCACTGAGACAACTGTAATGAGAACAGGATTTATGTCATACCAGTGATGGCCACAGGAGGTTAGAAGATGCTGTAACTAACTAGGGGATAAACGGCCTCCATTTTGCTGGTCCTGCAGCCATTTTCCTGTCTCCTTTGTTTTACACTTAACATCTCAGCTAACTCTGATGAATAAAGATAAAACCACTGATTCTATTCCTCAATCAGGTTGCCTGTTTCCACTTTAGAATGGTAAAAGCCTCTCAGATTTAATGATTCTCACTCCCGTCTGAGAGGAGAGAAGGAGCACATATTCCAATTTGGACTGGGGAATATAGTTTCAGTTTTGTATATGGCAAATGCTCATGTATATTAATATCTAAAGCATAATTGTGCCCAAGTAACATGATGTTATATAGGGTTGTTCAAATATACGTCAGCAATTAAGTCTGACACTGTAAAAAGAAAGACTTAAAGCTGCTTCCCCCCCCAATGGATTCTTGCCTGGGACTTTAAGAAAGCAAAGGACCACACCTGTACTCTGGGAGATAGAATAGAAATATTGAAGGCATTTGCGTGTTGATGGAAGACAGGTGAGTCTGTTGCAAAAGCAACTAATTGTGCATGAGGTCAAAAAAAGAAGTGGCGTATGCAAAGAGACTTGGAAGTTACTACAACTAAGAAAGTAGTAGCAGAGCCTTACAGTCTCACAATCCTTCTAAAGACGCTGATCAAGCCAACATTGTTTTTTTCCCTCCTAGAAATTAATAAGGACTGAGAGCCAGAGAAACTACTCAATAAAAGGGAGCAGTTATAGGGCTACTTCAAAATTTGGTAGTACTTACTGAAGTATAAGGGCTGGAAAGTAGAGGATAATATAGGTCTAAGTTTAAAGTAAAAAAAACCACATTGAGCCCTGAGTAAAAGGAATAGAATTTCAGGTGAAGGCTACAAAAGAGTTCTGGTAATTCTATCTTTATTACTAGAAAGACCAGGCAGTTAAAATACAGGACAAAGAGGTAACTTCTAACTTTATTATACATTGTCACTGTTCAATTATAGTTATAACATTATCACTTAGAAATATGTTATCAGGGACAGATAAGTGGATTACTTATATATACCAGGTTTCACAAAACAGAAATGCATATTTTGTATAGCAAACCAATCTTACATAGATATCAAAGGAAAGCTTTCTGGTCTTTGATGTGTACCATAACTTAGATGGAATCCTCTCGCATTTTCAAAACAGAAGAGCAAAGTTGGACTGCATCTTCTAATAAACCAATACCATAAAAAAAATGCATTGGACTGAAGTCACTGGCAGTTTCGCCTCATTTTTCTGCCCTATTTGTATCCTGTCACTCAGCAAGCACTAGACAGTAGTTCATGGCAGGCTCGGGATAACACAAGTCATAGAAAGGACCTAACTGGTTTGTTTATCACATTTAGGCACAGCTCACTTCATTAATGAAATGAATCTGGGTATTTACAAATATACACCATAAAACCATTTAAAAGAGACATAATTAAAAAAGAACAATTAAAACTACATGAGGAATAAAATAAGAACAGAGTTAAAAAGGCAAGTTAAATGGAAGAGGGAGTATCCTCAAGCCACCAACCAACCCTAGCATTGTGTGCCACTTTTTGATCCCCATGCCAGTTGGAAAAGTCAGGTCACCGTACTCTTTCAGGAAAGAGTGGGGGCAAGATATTCCATAGGGTGGGGGCAATAGTTCCTCAGGTAACCTGATCCTATGCCATAGAGGGTGTTAAAGGTGATAGTCAACATGATGAATTGGATCTGGAAGCAAATTGGCACTCAATGTAGTTCACACAGCAGAGGTGTTACATGCATAGTCATTGGAATGCCCCAAACTGCTCAAGTGGCCACATTCTGCACCAGTTGCTGCTTCCGGATACTCTTCAGGGATAGCCCCATGTAGATCCATTGGAATAATCCATATGGAATATGATTAAGGCATGAGTGACTCAGAGGAGAACTTCACAATGCAGGAAAGGCCACAACTAATGACAAGCAGCTAAAGATTTTCCTAGCCATGACTGCCACCTGCTCCTTGAACAGAAGTTGTGAGTCCAGGAGAACTCCCAGATTATGCACCAGGTCTGTCTGGGACACTGCAACCCCATCCAAGACCAAAAATGGTAAACCCCTGGATACCAAGGAGGCCCCCACTCACAGACACCCCATCTTAGCAAGGTTCAGCTGAAGCCTGTTGTTCCCCATCCAGAGCCTCCCCACGTTCCAGCCTGCAGGCTACAGTATATCTTCTATTCCACAGGGAGATTTAAAGTTACAAAGATATCCTCCTGCTAGGAATCTGGGAATTCCAACAGGCTTTTAACTTTGAAATATAGAGCAATGGATGGAAGCAAAGTAAAATAGATACATTCTAAAGCAGAACACAATAATAAATGCAAAGGTCCATGCTATAACTAAGTTTTTAAAATTTACTTAAGGGGAAGGGAAATAAAGTATCTGTCATGGCTGAAGCTTGGCTCTCTTTGCAAACCCCGCTCACAGCCAGACAAGAAGCAGTGGTGGTGGTGGTGGGGTTGTAGATGGGTGGAATGCAAGGGGAAGGGATAATGAAATGCCACTGACTTGGAGCCAAGATATACCAGCATCCCAAGGTCACCTGTTCAGAAAATCCACTAGACAAAGGGTCTGTTCCCAAAACAAACTAAACATAATTACTTGGAAGAAATAAATGACAATGGGAGGGCCAGGGAGAAGGGGAACATTTAACTATGCTATTTGTGCATGAAAACATTAGAATTGGCTTTGCTACTTCCATATCCATGTCAGCTCAGTAAAATGTACTCTTGGCAACAGAAAAATGTCTCAGGAGTCTTTGTTTGTTTGTTGAATCTATACATATAGTAATTAAGGACAAAAGCAAGAAAACATGCTACAAGGCTATCAAATTCAATATTTTACCCCTCCCAAAGGTTAATTCATTCATAGTCTCATAGATTTTCCAAGCTTTCAAGAACAAAACTATATCTTCTTTTGGCATACTTATAGACATGTCCATTTAAGAGTTCTTTCTTTTTTCCTTTATCCGCGCAGAGGAAAACATTATTGGGGAAAAATAGAAGAGGTCAAGAAATTGTACATAATTATTTTATAGTAAGTGTGATGTGGGCCAGCCAAACCTATGGCAATCTGTGAGATATGGATCTATCAGATTTATCAGGATTAATTTCAAAAATGATAATTTAACCATTAGTAGTAATTAGATACAAAACTTTAGCACAAGATTATTATATGACATAAAGAAGAGACAATGACTGAGGTTTAATATTCCTTAGCTCTCTAGAACCAGCCTATGTGTAATATAAATAATAGCAAGAATTAGGCTAAACTACTGCTTCATCTTCAAAAAAGTAACTTTCTATTTGAGAGATCCCTCAGAAGAGGAATTGTCTTAGGCATGAGAATCCACTACTAAAAGGGCAGTAGAGAAGAACATGACAGATTCCACTTCATTAGGATTTACAAGTGCAAATTCTTTGGTAGTACTTTTATTGTTGTTTGTCATGTACCTGACAGGAGCACTGAAGGCAGCACATTCACGCAGGCAATGGTAAATGCCCACTGGTGCTTGTAATTTGTGAGGTTAACTAAAATACTAGCATAAAATTATATTTCATAGACCCCACCTATGACTCTGAGAACATAGAGTCATAGTGAATCTGGGAACAATTTACTTTTCTTGTGTGCAACTATTAATCTCATTGTTTACAAGATGCATATAAAGTAAAATATGGGAAAGCTCCCTTTAAGAATGAATATTCTAGCTTCAAATCCACTAAAATTAGGAACAGCACTGAATTAAATAGAAATCCAAATTCACTAGAAGGGCTGACTTAGTCAATATCAAAGCTGGCTCCTCCAAATCATACCAAAACCAAATTTAAAACCTCTTTAAACTTCAACTATACATCAAATGTCAAATCATTTATTTGACACAATACACTATAAATGTCAGACTTCTATATCTATTTCTCTAAAATTGGACAGTTTTCATCCCATCCCAGTAAGTTCTTTGTTATTTTGAAGATATCACCTATCTCTGTCATACAGAAAAAAAAGGTTGTAGATATTTATTGAACCTAATAATATGAATTAGAAATAGGATTAATTAGTGAAAATAATTCATATCTGAGATTTTAGAACTTAACTATAGGGTATATTAACAATCATGAAGATTTTTTAATTATTATTTAATTTTGTGGGGAAAAAATTAGTCTCCCTGACAGGTCTTTAAGAGGCAGGTAAATCCCTCATAAGAGATACAAGCCTAGCATTTATAGTGCAATAGAAAAACAGAGTGGTATTAAATTTCAGCTGGGATTAGTATCTCCGCACTTTGATATTTTGTTTCTGTGAACAGTGCCAAATCTAAAAGAAGCTTGTTAAAATAAAACAACTCTGGGTACAGATCCTAACAACTGGCAGAGGAATCTTTTACTAAAGGACAGAGCATTATGTGAATTTTAATTTTCTGAAGTTAATGGCCAGCAAGACTCTAACAAATTAGTACCATGGCTTATTGGAATGTGAGAAAAGCAGCAAAGCATTTTAAAGTTAATGTATTTTCCTTCAGTATCTCATATCTCATTTGAATTATAAACTTCTGAAAATTTCATTAAATCCTTGAACAAAGGGGTTGTTTTTTTTCTGGGGTTCAAATCACTGAGAACATGCTAGAATGTAGGAAAAGAAAGAAAGAGATCTAACTTTTGAAAATATAACAATAGGAGCAATTGTTTTCTGAAACACAGAGAAACCAAAGCAAATTGATATATTTAGATTTTATTTGGAAATTAATTACTTCATATTATCAGAAAGGCTTTTTGAAACAGAAATTGTAGTGTTTGCTGAAGCTTAGTTTGAAACATCAGACTTAGATTTATAGGAGTGAAAGGAGAGGAAGGAGCCTAAGCTGATCTGGGCCTGATTAACAAACACCTCTGCAAACATAAATTATCTTTAAAATGGAAATCTGTGGTTCCTCATATTGCTATGATCTAGTTAATTAAATCACTGGGACCTGACAGATTACATCCCAGAGTTCTGAAGGAGCTGGCAGATGTCATCTCAGAACCACTGTACCACATCTTTCAAAAATCCTGGAGCATCGGGGTTCTTTTCTGATCCTCAGTACCTGAGGATCGGAAAAGTGCTGATGTGGTTCCCATCTTCAAGAAAGGGAAAAAAACAGACCCGGGAAACTACAGACCAATCAGTCTAATATCAATATCTGGGAAGACCCTGGAAAAGATAATAATAAAAAAATAGATCTGTGAACAATTAGAAGCAAATAAAGTTATAACTAGTAGCCAGCACTGGTTTGTTAAAAACAGATCATGCCAAACCAATACAGGAACCATTTTGAATTAAGCGTAGTCCCCAGTTTAAGAACAAGTTTGGTTCTTAAGGTCTCTCTTTAAGCTGAATTACTATGTAAGCTGGATACTTATTATTGTAATATGTATAAGTAATATTGTGCACTGAATTTGAAATTGTGTATTTAGCAATAGCACCTAGACTTATAAACTGCTTTACAGGGTTTTCATTTTTTGATAAAGTCACTAGATTAGTAGACCAGTGAAATGCTGTGGACATAGTAAACTTAGACTTTAGCAATGCATTTGACAAAATATACCACAACATACTTCTTGGTAAGCTAGAAAAGTGTGGAATAGACAACATCACAACCAGATGGATTAGTAGCTGGCTGACAAACCCTAGTCAACGAGTAGTCCTTAATCCATATGGACAGAAGTAAGTAGTGGGGTACCACAAGGCTCCGTCTTAGGCCCAGTACTCTTCAATATTTTCATAAATGACTTAGATGAGGGACTAGAAGCAGAACTCATCAAATTTGCAGATGATACTAAGTTGGCAGACTAGCCAACACCCAAGAAGACAAGCTCAGAATTCTAAAAGATCTTGACAGACTTGAACAATGGACCCTATCCAACAAAATGAAATTTAATGTGGAGAAAAGCAAGGTTTTACACCTGGCAGGAAAAACTAAAGGTACAGATTAGACAAAACCTGCCTCAAAAAGAGTAACTGTGAGAGGGATCTTGGAGTCCTAGTGGACGATCATTTAAACATGAGGCAGTAGCCAAAAAAGCTAATACAATCCTGGGTTGTATAAACTGAGGTATAGAATCAAAACCATGTGAAGTATTAGCACTGCTTTTTAAAGCCTTAGTAAGGCTACACCTGGAATTATGCATCCAGTTTTGTTCACCAAATCACAGAAAAGATGTTGAGACTAAAACATATGAGGAATGGTTACAGGATTTGGTTTCAGCTAGGCCAGAGAAAAGAACAACTAGGGGAGATGATAGCAGTATTCCAGTATTTGAGAAGCTACCACGAAGAAGAGGAGGTCAACTTATTTTCCAAATCATCAGAAGCCAGGACAAGAAACAATGGATGGAAACTAATCAAGGAGAGAAGCAACCTGGAATTAAGGAGGAACTTCCTACTAGTGAGGATAATTAATCAGTGGAACAGCTTGCCATCAGAAGTTGTGGGTGCTTCATCACTGGAAGTTTTTAAGAAGAGACTGGACAATCACTTGCCTGAAATGGCATAGAGTGTCTTGCTTGAGCAGGGAGTTCCCCAATCTTTCTGAGTTGGCAGCCCGGGGGGCGGGGGGAGTGGCAGGCACCTTTACTCATGCATGCACACGAACAGGACTGCAAGCATGCACGCAGCACAAACGGGGTGGTGACAGTAGCGCCCGTGCAGCACTCATGGTGATGCTAGCATGAGTGGGGGTGCCCGTGCATGTGTACATGCACTGGCCAGCCATTCACATGGTCCGGTGGCCAACAGTCCACAGCCCAGTGGCCAACAGCCCACAACCGCGGCCCACAGATTGGGGATCCCTGGACTAGAAGACCTCCAAGGTCCCTTCCAGCTCTAGTCTGATTAATTGATTGAAGGATTGATTGATTGATTGATTGATTTAAGGATTTAAGGATTTAAGGATTTAAGACCAGTACTTTGAACTGAAATTTTATCCCACCATTTTTAATATATTATCACCAACTCAAAATTATGATCTCCTTCCTCCAGTGTTCAACTCAGACAGAAGGATGAAGGCACAGAAACAATTGGAGTGGATCGTTGTACATGTTTAGGTGCAAATGCTAGAATTAGAGCATTTGAAAGCATAGAGGAATCAAAAAACAGTATCCTGTCATCCCAAAGCAAGTTCATTGTACAACATATTTATTTCATACTGTCAGCAGCTCTGTGAACAGATCGTTATTATTTTCCTTTTTATAAATGAAAAACCGTGGCAATGATCAATTGTTATTTCCAAGGACTATGCTACAGATTTCTTTGAATCACTCATTTACAGAAAAACACACTCTTATAAAACAGTTATTTTATTTATTAATTTTATTTAACAAGTTACAATTTGTTAAGTAAATAAACAACATGTAATAAACAATGTAACAATTAACAATTATATTGTACAGATAGTCCTAGACTTGCAACATTTCATTTTATGTCCATTTGAAGTTACAACGGCATGAATATTTTTCACTTATAACCATTGTAGCATCCCCATGGTCATGTGATCAAAATTCAGACATTTGTCAACTGACTCATATTTATGATGGTTGCAGTGTCCTGAGGTCATGTGATCACTGTTTGTGACCTTTTGATAAGCAAAGTCAATGGGGAAGCCAGGTTCACCTAATAACTGTGTTATTAACTTAATAACTGCAGTGATATACTTAGCAACTGTGGCAAGAAAGGTCATAAAATGAGACAAAACTCACTTAAATGTCCCACTTAGCAACATACATTTGGGGCTCAGTTTGATCATAAGTCAAGGACTATCTGTATATGAAAATAATATTTGCTGTTCTATTTGGAAACAGGCTTTGTTGTCACTACTGACCAAATTCCTATGGTATACAAGACATAAAACTGTAACCAAAAATAGTAATTTCACCAAGAATAATTCAAAATACAAACCTGCATTAGTTCTCTAATGGCTGCTAAAACTATGGGAAAATGCAGTATATACAGTGGCTCCTAAATATGGATCCATACTTTTGGATCACACCTATGCATTCACAGCTTATATAGCCAATGATTAGGGTTGATAGGGATATAGTGCAACTATTTCCAATTAACCATAATTGGAAGCCAGTACGCATTGTCCGTATAACAGAACACTATATAAGTCTATCCATGAAAAATAAAGCTTTTTTTAGTTCAGTAATGTCTACTCTCTGGTTGTAGCCTTTGTAGTTTTAGCTGTATCATCATAGTAAAGGATTGGTGTAATAGGCAAAAACTCCTGCAGCCTCCAATTCATTTTAAAGGAGCTTGCTCAGAAAACCTTACTGCTGGGTGATACTTTTATTATTTGTTCAGCCAGTTTTCTTCTGACAGATTAAATAAACATGCATATTAATTAAAGCTGGGGTGGTGGGGGTAGTACAGATTGTTGCTTATTATTTTTTAACTGGCCATGAGTGAAACAATTAAATCAATATTTCCAAAACAAGACAATGCACAGGCTTTCTAACAGTTTGAAACAGCAGGACTCTTTTTCCAAATCTGATTAAGAATGAACATTGTTGATATGGGATTAATTGAAAGGATTCATTGGACAAATTAATCCAAGTGATGTATTCAGCCCAATGATTATACCTTTGTGACTGAAAATTGTGCAAATGCTATGGTCAGCCACATATAACAATACATTTTGTTTATTAGAGATGAGCATTCAGTGACATGGAAATGCAGCCATGCAGTTGTTTAGAATGATCTCCAGGCAAGCACAAAAACTCTCCACTTTTTATCCCAGCTAATGGACATGAACTATGCCAGCTTTTTAAATCAGTGATATTGAACTTGGACTAAATGGGTAGTCTTCTCTTCTATAAATCAACTCCACTGGAAGGCATTTACTGAGCCTGTCTATAATAACAGGATCCTTACAAGTCTTGCTGAGCTATATTGCCTTATTTTTCAATGAATTAGAGAGGCATCTGTCTAAATTGCTTCTGGATATTATTTTATTATTTTATTTATTTATTAAATTTATATAGCTGCCCACTCCACATATGTGACTCTGGATACTAAATAATAAAACAATCAAATAAACAACATAAAAATACAATTTTTAAAAATTAAAATAAAACTGTGGAAGAATGGACCAATACCCTTTACACACAATATATCTAGTTTGTAAGCTCCCTACTTCCCTGAGATCCCAAAGCTTGTTGAAGCTTGATTTGAGCTCTTAAAACCAAATTTTAAGATATTTCCTAAATGTCAATAAGGTTTGGGCTAATCTCACCTCAGTGGGGCAGGGGAGATGATGTTCCAGAGGGCACGTTCCATATTAGAAAAGCCTCACCCTGAGTCCTGTCAGATGGAATCTGTTAGCAAATAGGACCTATAACATGCCCCTCTGGCTGGACTGGGTAGATATAATCTGGGAGACCCAAATCTTCAGATAACATTTGTTATCTCTTTAAATTGGACTTTATAAATGTTTCAACCCCTTCTACCTTGGTGACGATTCTTGTATATCAGTTTTCTTTCATTTTCTTATTATATCCTTGAATATTCTTTGATTCCTGCTTCATGTTGCTTTCTCATGTCACTTTGGAATAAAGCTTTAAGGTCTCATATGGATGTGGTCATTGCTTCATAATCCAAAGACCCTATGACCCAACACTACTGGGATGGAAAAACACCAATGCAGTGAGTGGGTTTGTTTTGTTTCATTTTCAGGTATGTTTTCATAGATGAAATGAGGCCTAGAAGAAGCTTTTCTACTCTTTTTGCAATCAATTTATTTTCCTCCTTGCTTCATTTAGGAGGTCCTGCTATTGCTCATCTCCCATAATCCAGAAGATTAATTAAACAAACAAGCAAGCAAAACAAAGATGTTTCAGAAAGGTCCAAGTTACTTCTGCCATCATTTATACCTGGGATCCAATACATCATGGATATTGGGTACTCACAAAAAGGTACTTATAAATGAGCCAGGATGATATAGTTCAGTAGGCCTCAAGGTCACTAGCTGGGGGATGCTTTTGTCTGCAGATACAGTACCAGGTTTTGTTCCCAATTCTCTGTAGGCACCAGGTACCTGCCAACCTGGCAACAAGCTCCATGCCTTATACAGATGAAGAAGCAGCTTTTTGCTACCTCCAGCTTTCCTATAATTAACTAATGGCCCAAAATGAACACAACAGAATACCAAAGGGACTGAATGGAGATGCAGGTTACTAAAGATACTATCTAATCAGTGCAGTTGGGAAGAGGACAAGGAGAATAAGCAATGGGACCGGCTGCATAGACCTAATGAATTTGGCTGGTCAGTTTAAACAGCAAATGGATAGAATGGAAAAAGAGCTTAGTGGTCATCTACTCCATGTAAGATCAGTTATGTAGAATAGTGTGACAGCAATCTGGATAGAAAACTATCCAACCTTTGCCTTAAATACCTCCCATCAAGGAGTACTCAAAGGCTTTCTCAAAGGCTTTCTGGTGAAAAGTCTTATTGTTAGCAGATTTCTCCTGACAATTGAAATCTGCTTTTACAGTTTTTATCCATTAGTTCTTGTTCTACTCCCAAAATAATGTGTTACATGGAGGCCTCAGAAATTCAGATAATCTGACTTCTAAACTATATTTACCTAATCTGAACCTTCCAGATATTATATGCAAATCAGAAGAACGGTCTTTTTTAAACTATAACTAACCAAAAACAACATATACCACAAAAGTTGTATTTAAAAAAAAAAAAATTCTTCATGTAATTATGTCCTGTCATTCACAGAAGCGTTTGTAATCCCATTCCCAAGTATTTACTATCTGTTGAAATAGCTGCAAGGAACCTCAAATGTAGTTTTCAGATCACTTGTAAAGAACATTATAAAAATATTGTGCAGATCTATTTTTATTTGCACGTTATTATATTACTTGATATAACAAAACCTTCAAAATCAGAAGTGTTCCATTCCTTGTATATTTATGTTAATTACAAGCCTCAAAACAGTTTTCCTCCCTCTCCTCATATGTGCTAAAGTTTTGTCCCCAGAACTAGGATTTATATACCATCAATCACATTTGTATCACTGCTGAAAAACCAGGATTCTTATTAGCAGCCCCAAATGGATAACTATCCAAAGTCATTCTATTGGCTTTGCTGAAATCATGTCTGATGTTATATTTTTTATGCTTTTGTCACAAAGAAATGCCTGTTTCAGAAGCTTATCCACCATACCTATTTAATGGAAACATCTGTTTAAAACAATTTGTATTAAAACATTTACATAGTATTAGATCTTTAAGCAGTTTACAAGCAAACCAATCAGTTAAAACAATTGATAAAAATATACATTAAAATGTCTGCTCAAAATAAAATGAATAAATAGACTGTAAAACAATACCATGGACAATAAGAGCAATAGAATATATATACAGCACAAGTAGTCCTTGACCTACAAGAGTTTGTTTAGTGACCATTCAAAGTTAAATGGCACTGAAGTGCCATTTGATGGTTTTTCAGTTATGACCTTTCCAGCATCCCCATGAACATCTGATCAAAATTCAGATGCTTGGCAACTGGTTCATATTTGTGACGATTGCTGTGTCCTGGGGTCATGTGATCACCTTTTACGACCTTCTCACAAGCAAAGTCAATGGGGAAGCCAGATTCACTTAACAACCAGGTTACTAACTTATCAACTGCAATGATTCACTTAACAACTGTGGCAAGAAAAGTCATAAAATGGGGCAAAACTCACTTAGCAAATGTCTTACTAACAAATTTTGGGCTCAGTTGTGGTCATAAGTCGAGGACTATTTTACAACAGCATCAACATGTTACAAGTCTAAGAAAACGTTTATTTTATAATTTTATAATTGTAAACCGCTGAGAGTCACTTAGTTGAGTTGGGCAGATGTAGAAATTAAATAAATAAATACATTTGCCCCTCAAGCAACCAAAAAATAGCATCAGACATATCTTAGCAAGGAGAGCATTATGAATTCAGGGTCCCTCTGCTGAAAAGTACCATGCTTGGTAAACCTGCTCAGCTGGGGAACTTAACTGAACAGTCAAGCAATCAAGATGAAGTCATTTTAATTCTGCAACATGAAAAGAATTAAGAGACAATTTAAAACAAACTATATTAATGCTTTTTTTCAAGGCATATTTCTTTTCTTAAGTAAAAACAAAACATAAATATAATACAATATACTTGACAAAATAAGTATTTGCAACTCTGTAATCCAAAATCCATGTGTATCAACCATAATAACTGGTAAAAAAATTTTTTTAAATAATATATTTCTGTCCTAGAGAAAACATCTAAATTATATTCTAATTATGAAATACCACCTCTCTCCCCATACAGATGAATGTCCTTATTATTGAATAATGTAGTTTCAGGAAAAATTATGCCAAATGTGCTATTTATGCCTTAAAGCCATAGAAACTGTTCTTCTGTTTTCATTAATAAGCAGGACTGCAAACAACACCCCAAAACCTTAGCTGTTGCCCCCAAAACCTCTTCCAATTACAAGCAACTCACATGTATCCCAAGGCATTTTTAATATTCGTCATAGACAGGATTATGTGTTTCTTGAAGGTATTTTCACTACATTCTAGCAATAGTTCTATTACCTTGTGCATTTTATGTATTCATAGCGCCTAAGGTACCAATGACCTCTCTAATGTGTTTTTAGCTAGGGAGGGAAAAGGAGAAAGGCTGCAGACAAGAGACATGAGCCTAGGGCACAGATCAAGAAACTCGGCCATATGCTCATCAGGGTTCAGGAGGAAGAAAAGCAAACCTGGCAGGCATAATGAAGTGTAAATTCCAGCTCTTGATTTCCATGTTTATAAGTTGTTGTTTTTTTAAAAAAGGCTGTTGCTAATGTAAGCCTGCTTTGTTTGATAGCCACTTCAATTTTAATCTCCCTGGTAGTATTACAAGACTTCCCCCACCCCCATACTTTAGAATAAAAGCTGGTGTTTGCATATGGTGGTGGGAAATGACTCATTTAAAACAATTAAGAAAGAGCTAATTAAAATCAGCTTGGTATCCCTAAACAGCAGCTGGCCAGGTACCCAGCACACACTTGGCTGTGAGAGCTGTTTCAGCCTGATGCCCCCTTTTCAAGGTGCCTGGAGAGCACCTGATGTATTCCCAGCACCCATCCTGGGCCTCTCACTCTCTTCTGCCTGGCTCAGGATGGCATCTACCTGACGTGCCCAGCTGTGTTTTATGGAGTCTGAACATTTCTGAGGGTTGTGTCTTTCCACACAAACTGATTAGGCACTATTTACACCCACTGCAGCTGTGAAGAAAAGGTTCTGAACTCTGGCATTTGACGGTAGGCTTTGTTTCTCATTTACATTTGCATATTAAAGTGTTTGCCTGAAATAGGCTATTGAAATTAATTCAGGATTAATTGGTGTCTTTATCTCATTAGGACAATCTAATTTAAGGATGATGAAATTGTTTAGCCTCCCGTTTGTATAATTAGATTGCTTTGAATTGCTGTCATTATTGGCTCTTTAGCATCATCTGTAGGCCTCAGACAGACAAGAGCTCCAACCTCATAAAGACCAATCATGTGTTACAGCAGAGCACCATTAACCCTTTCCTGTCCTAACTCCAAAACGAAGGCAGAAAAGAAGGGGTTTGTCTGCCATTACCAGGCCTCCTAACCCAGATTGGAAGAGATTCCAATCTTCAACAGCAGGAAAAAAAATAGGTATGTCTGAATTTTGGGACTATGATTTCTCCCCATGCAGGAAGAATTTTAACTTTCTTGAAAAATGAAATGTCAGGAAAGTATCTCATCATGCACTTTTGCATCTGCCTCAAGACAAAGGTTTAGCCTAACATGGCACTCGGACTCATTGTTCTTCTCTAATTTAGCTACAGACATACATCTCTCTATTTAAAAAAAAATCAAATTAGTGACAGAATTTACAGGTTGTATTTTCAATACCTATTTAGAGCTTATTAAAAAAAATTCAAATGAATGGCCTTTATGGAATCTAAGATAAGACTTTTTCTCACTTCAGTGGCCTCTCAACAGTGGTGGTACCTGTGTGTAAAACAACTACAACAGAGAAAACAGGAAGCACTGCAGAAGCTAATACTTATCTTGTACAGCTTGTCTTGTGCTTGCTGTGACAAATGAAATATCTATACTACAACTGCATGCCTATTGCATCTGCACCCTCTCTATAGGATAAAGAAGGGCTTTCAATATTAGACACAATTATGCATGACCACCCACTTCCATTGATTAGTGTTCAGTTGATCATCTGGTTGTATATCAAGAAATAAATGAGTAATTTGAGGCAAATTACTATTCTGCACCTATGCCCCCATAAGCTGATGTTAAGGAACCTATGGGAATGCTTTTGGACTAATTTACAAAGGATTTAATGGTAAATGTACTCATTTATCAATTTTATAAATATAACATTTTCTATCTCTTCTTTTAGGCTGACATTATTAGATGATGTTCAGAGGGAATGGACAGGATGGTTAATGTACAGTAGTGTTCAGAGATCTTGCTCAGTCTTTGTCTCTTTTGACTTATAAAATGTAACAGAATAATTGATTTGCATCATAACAGCAGTCATTAATGATGTTTCTATATGATGTTTCCATATGATGCAGAGAAATTTTGTTTTCCCGATATAAAAAGCTTTGCTGAATCACAATGGATCTATTCACCCTCCCACAAGTTCATTATCTAAAATAGATCAATGAGACACCATCAACCTGCTGGTACATAGGTATACTTCCCTCAGATTCAGATCAACAGTAGTTCCTTTCATAATGAATGTGTAGGTCCTGTCATGCATCATATGGATTGGAGTCATAATGCCATAGAGTAATGCATTTGTATGTTTGTATGTGAAGGTTTATGGCTCATGCACCATGCAACTGCTCATGTCTTGTAGTTTCAAGATGTGTCTTTCATTTGTGTGTTGTGTGCATGTGTTTTGTGCACATCCCATTCATCCCCCTTTCCAGTTGCAGAAAATTACCAGACTTAAGTAAAACTGTCAACTTCTCTTAAAAATTCCTATCATGTGAGCTTATCAATTTTCTAACTTTTATCACCATAAAAAAACCTTATCTGTTATAATGTGATGTTTTAGAACTTCTTATTCTCCATTATTGCATCAGATGCATATTCACAGAATGCACTACAGCATTTCAAATTTTGACTTCAACTCTATGGAAAACTTAACATTCCAGGTCATGCTCTCTTTTCTAGATGCTTAGTTAATATTTTGAGCCAAATAATTTATTGAGGAATTTCTAGATTCAATTCCCAGCATCTTTGTAGAAACAATTTTTGGACAAGATAGATCTCCAAGTTCATCACATGACAACATGTCTCAATTCAGAATGGTCCATAAGTCAGGAGGTTTATATGAATAAGACCAATCCCTATTGTTAAAATGAATTAGAGCAGGCTTAGAAAGTTTCATCTGTTTGTCTTCCCCCAACACTCTGTGGTCAACTCTACATAGCTTGAGAGATGCTGCCAGAAAAAAAAGAGCTATTAGTATTGATCACTTAAATCATATGAAGGGGGATAAGTATTGATTGCTTTCTATTTTTAGTAAGCCTTAAGTAACCTAAGTCACTATGTTAATACTCCCTTCCTTATCTGATGTTGTACAAATTATGCATGTTAAGTTATGGTTACTTCCTAATGTATAGCCTGCTTGAAAAGAAGCCACTTTCTATACCTGAGAAAATGTAAAACAGTGGGGTGTGTATGTCTATTTGGGAAGTCAAATCACGGTTAGCAACAGCTGGTTGTGGCTCATCACACTGCTAATTTACGACCCTACAAACATATTGATGCTGTGTGAAAAGACACCCAAGCAAAACATTATGGCTAGGGCAAGGGCAGGTGGCTCACTCTAACTTTTTTTGCTGAAGTGCTTTAAAGCTCTGATTTGCCACTCCATAACTACATGGAAACAGCATTAGTAAATAAAATCTTTATGCTAACTGACTGTAGCATATTTTACTGGTCATTCATTTTCCTCATCAATATGGATGTGATAAACAGCCACAAGTCTTGTTCTTGCTGCATTCCTCTTTCCCACTCAAAGTTTTCCCCAACACCTTTAATAATTGGAGGATAAACCCACCTGGAGGAAGCTTTTCCCAAGGGAATGTTTTTATCTGTGTAAGTAGAAAGAACTTATCCATCAATTTCTTGGATATATATTAGCAGATGAAATACCCAGTTGTATAAGCCACATTCCCACTACAATTTAAGCTAGTATAATTGGTGGATCTTCTTTTAGGAAATACTAGGAATTATAGAGTTGGGAAGAGTGGGTAGCAAATATCTTAGTATTAAACAGGATTCCATGATGGGCTGAATTTTCTGAAAAAACAACTGACTTGTAATATGTCCTCTCTTAGACATGGAAAGTATTTGATGACTTTAGGTCAGTCACACTTAGTGCGCCCCATAGTGGGGAGGGGGGGCTTGGGGGGGTGTAAAGAATACAAAAGGTAGTATTATGAGTTGTACAAATATATGGGATATACATCTATGGGATATAAATCTAATAAACCACATTGTTAATGAACCTAGGTAAATTAAAGAAATTCCTAGAAACTGAAACATTCTTACATGGTCCAATATCTTCTTGGTTTCTGAGACTGGTCAGAAATTTTCAAATAATTAAAATTGGACAGAGTCCAAATCCACATATACTGAATATAAATTAGCCAAGGAATACAAGTCAGCAAAAGCATGAATAATTTTACTTGCAAACTGTTGTATTAGCTAGTTACAACTGGTTTTAATTGGAAAGCAACTTTCTACATTTGCATTACATGTCCTGAATGTTTCCTGTTCTCTTTCTCTTGCTGATCTCTTGGGGGAACAAGAATATTTCTTCTTTCACCCTTTAATAATAAATCGAAGTATAAAAAATAAATAATAAAGAATTTGTTGACTCTGACAATTTTGGTCCCATTTATTAAGTTATAGCAACTAGTCTCGTGGACTGCCTTTTCATTTATTTATTTCATTAAATTTGAGGGTTTTTGTCAAAAGACAGGTCTTAACCCAGAGACAACACAATGGAATCCAATTGAGTTCAATCCTTCATTTGCTTATTTGTTTATACCTAATGGACAGAATCTTGTCAAACTAAAGCTATAACCTTCTAACCTATCAGATATATCCTGAGAGATTCTAGGGTGTGGCTATCCTGAACCTCTTCCCCACTCCCCCATCCAGCTCTTGACTGTGCAGTCTATTAATCAGGGCCTCTCTTCTGGGAAAGCTCTCTGTTGCCAAAACACTCCCCTACTGCTCCTCCAGGTGCACATTCCATCACATCCTTAATGACTGCTTAAAATATAAGATATTTTAAAAACTATTGAACTCATATAATTCTTTCAAGAATGAGAAAGTAATGTATTTGATAGACCTATGAAAATTCATATACTTGAGAAGAATTCATTCTCACAGACAAACATTTCTGCACTGACTTTGCAAATGTATTTTGTATAAAATAGTTGAAGTTATGCTGTCTTATCTTAAATAATCACTTTAAAAACAAAATAGGTCTGCACTACATGCAGAGCAGCTACTTGTAATATTGCAATCATTTTTATCACCTCAGATTTACAGTGAGACAAGTCAAAGAGCTTGTAGATTTCCACTTTAATACTTGCTTAGCGATTCTGATCTTTGTGGTTATTAGAATCAAACAGCCAATCAAATTTCCCTTCCAGCCAGTATAGTAATCAGGGATACAGCTTGACTTTTAGTTTTAACAGCTGACGTATCATACCTGAAACTGTAATCTGGCAGCATTTTGCATAAATGACAGATCCTCCTCCCCATTTTTTTTGCCTTTCCCCCCACCGTGGCAGCAGCAGCATTAATCATGTGCAAACTTTCTATGTTCAAAGGATTGTAAAAGGCACTTCCCTGGGATTGAGACTGTAATTTAGCTATAACTTAATGGCCATTGATTGCAACAATGAGTAATTATGTCAGTTAAATGTAGTGTTGATGGCAGCGGTCAAAATTGCCATGCCTTTTCAGAAATGAGCTTGCAGCAGCTCTATTTACAAGGCAAAAATGACCAAACTGAGAAATAGTATATATATTCTGATGTCCTTCATTATTAGGTTCTTATATACAGAACAGGTACACAATCCAAGTTTGCTCTGTTGAAGTGGATGCCGCAGGAATTACAGCATTTGATTTGAGTCAGTTTATTGTAAAGTGTCTACTTCATTGGCAAACCAAGCTCCATCATTTATAATGTAAGGACTATGTACCAGAACAGGCATAGGAAAACTTTGGTCTTACAACCTTCTTTCCCAGGCCTACATCCGGTATCAGAACCCATTTTTCCACTCTTTACATGCTGTGTAAGAGGCTCTAAGTAAGGAAACAGCACAGTATATCAAGTGATGGGGAAATGGAAGTGTAGACTTTTCTTTTATATGCTAGAGCAGATTGGGAGCAATGGCTTACTTTCTGTGGCAAACACACATATTGTATGAAGCTATGCATTGCCTGGTGAGAGTTACAATTCAATATATAATGATGGTAGAAGAATTAGAGATAAGTTTGAGAAAAACTGTGTAGCATCCTAATTGAATGCCATGTGCTTGTGGTGGGGAGGGTGTGGGAATGCTTTGTTATCATGAATGGATGTATAACTGGCTGACAAACCATACTCAAAGAGTAGCCCTTAATGATACTACATCTACATGGAGGGAAGTAAGCAGTGGGTACCACAAGGTTCTGTATTAGGCCTAGGACTCTTCAATATCTTCATAAATGACTTAGATGAGGGAATAGAAGGGGAACTTTCCAAATCTGCAGATGATACTAAGCTGGCAGGAATAGCTAACATCCTAGATGACAGGCTCAAGATCCATCTGGATCTTGACAGACTTGAACACTGGGCCCTATCTAACAAAATTAAATTCAATGTAGAAAAAAGTAAAGTCTTACACTTAGGCAAGAAAAACCAAAAGTATATATATAGCCTGGGTGAAACCAGGCTTAATAGCAGTAACTGTGAGAGGGATCTTGGAGTCTTAGTGAACAACCAGTTAAACATGAGCCAGCAATGTGCGGCAACAGCCAAAAAAGCCAATGCAATCCTAAATTGCATTACCAGAGGGATACAATCAAGATCAACTGAGGTGGTAATACCACTCTATAAAGCCTTAGTAAGACCATACCTAGAATACTGCATCCAGTTTTGGTCACCACACTATAAAAAAGATGTTAAGACTCTAGAAAGAGTGCAGAGAAGAGCGACGAAGATGATTAGGGGACTGGAGGCTAAAATATATGAAGAATGGTTGCAAGAACTGAGTAAGGCTAGCCTAGTGAAGACAAGGACCAGGGGTGACATAATAGCAATGTTACAATATTTGAAGGGCAGTCACGGAGAGGAGGGGGACAACCAATTTTCCAAGGCCAGACAAGGAATAATGGATGGAAACTGATCAAGGAGAGATTCAACCTAGAAATGAGGAGAGATTTTCTTGTTTTCGCCTTCATTCGTGAGAGATTTTCTGACAGTGAGAACAATCAACCAGTGAAACAGCTTGCCTTCGGAAGTTGTGGGTGCTTGATCACTGCAGGCTTTCAAAAAAGAGACCGGACAGCCAATTGTCAGAAATGGTGTAGGGTCTCCTGCTTGAGCAGGGGGTTGGAGTAGGTGACCTACAAGGTCCCTTCCAACTCTGTTATTCTATCTTCTGTAAACTGAAACTGTTTCAAGTGATGCAAGCATTAAAAAGCTCTCCTTCTAATTTGATACAGATTGACAGAAGCAGTGAATGATAGGCAGGCCTTATTTAGGAAGTGCCAAATTTTGTGACTGTGTGATGAAAAAGCAACTATGACCAGTCCTCACATTTACAACTCTAAAATCTGTACAGCAAAGGAAAGTTGAAGTAAGATCGTAAGTACAGTCATGATTTCATTTAGTGAGCACTCCACTTAACCACCAAGTGGCCAGTTCTAATTATGGTCACTAAATGAATGTTATCTGTATTATAAAAATACCTGCAAGATGTATCAGAAAATGCAAGTGTAATTCTGACTACAGACAATAAAGGCTGGTGAAGGATGTATTAGCATGTAAAAAATTCTTATTTATAAAAGCCAGTAAGTGAATGCTAAACCTAGTCCTGAGAATTTAATAATCTAACCTGGGTCAAAACTGGCCCGAACTGAGGGGCCTTCCTGGAAGTGGTCCTGCTGGAATCCACAGCAGTCATGTCTACAAAAGAAGGTGGCTCCCTTTAACTGAATTATAATTTTAAAAAATAATTATTCTCAAAGCACTAATCACTCCTTGAAGAAGCAAAGAAGTAAGATTTCAGTTGATATTGTTGAAGCACCCCTGGCTATAAAAATAATCTCGAAAGATTAAGGCTGCACCAAAACCCAAAGGCTAGCCAAATTCAGCTGTTATAAAGGGAATCAAATTCACAAGGCCTCCAAATGAAAAACAAACTTCATGTTGTCCTTGAAAAATGCTGAATGTACAGCTCCATAGCAACCGTACAGTTCGCATCCAAGTAGCTATGCAACTGTACCAACCTCTGTGAATCTCCTGAGGTCCAGTAGAAAAATTCCCACTTTGACAACACAGAAGAGGAGAAACGTGTCATTATCATACAGTTCTCCTACAGGCGATAGGATGATCACTGTACCATTGTGTAGAGATATGAGAAATGAACCAGAGGATCCTACTGTTTTTTCCCATTATGTCATTATTAACTCTGAACAATCCTCGTGCAGGCTGAAACATTTTGTTAATCTATAATCTGCTTTGCCCACTTTTGTTTTCAGCTTCCAAACGCAAAACCTCTGGCCCCAGCACCTACCACGCCTTCCAAAGCCTTGGCTATGGCTTCAGATCCCCTTTCTGGATTTGCTATCAAATCGTGATTTTGAATATGACAGAAAGGTGAAACGAATGCATGCTAAGCAATCACATTATCCGTCTCTTGATCAATTAAATTTTATCGATATCCTTAAATCTGCCTTTTCCCATATTTTGAAGTGGGTTTTTCTGCCAGCCATTCAAAAATGGTCTCCCTGCAGCCTCACGTGTTATATAAGAATCCTATCAAGAAATCGAACTGTGGTTTACAAAAAAAATAATAAATGAATTTGCCAAACTACCTTTCTCTTCCTAAAGAACTAATTACAGCTTTGCATTATGTTTGAAATAAGTTTTGGCATTTTAGACCAGTACTGGGAAAACATTCCTGCATCTAGCCCAGGTTCTAAATGGCTTCTAAGGAGCCTGATAAATAAAAAAGAAATTTCCTGTGTGCCAGATGTTGCAACAGTATCAATGCCGATAAAAAGGGATAAGTAAGACTTCAACAATTGTTTTGTAACACTCTTCCAAACACTTCAATTTAAATTAACTCAATGTTATTATGAAATGCAAGATGAGAAACTGAAGGCAACATAGTATCTTGCATCAGAGATACTGAGAGATCTGAACAAGACCATCTGCACACCCGCAGTGTCTTAAAGATGATGGATAGAAAATTGCAGGTAAATATCTGTGCGACTTCTACATGGTACATTTGTACTGGTATTTTGTACTTAATATTCCTTATGACAGCAAATCCTTGCAGCCATGAAGGTCATCATAGGTCTTGCTATAGTCAATTTCAGAGGATTGCTCAAGAATAAAACTGGGGAACAGGCAAATTACACTTTTGCCTCCATTGAAGACAGCAAATATAAATATAATAAATAAAATCAAGAAAAGCAGTATATTGGTGCAGCAAGAATACATTCTAATTCCCCAATGCTTTGTTTATCAGGCATGATCTAGAACACTGCTAGTAATTCATTTTTAATGAAAAGCAGCATTGGAACCAAAAAGGAAGTGAATAACAGCAGCTCAGTCCCTTAATTCCCCCCTCCCCCATAATAGGCTAAAAATTGAACAACACCACACTTGCCCAGCCCGTCTCCTGATGGCAACAAAGCAACAGTGGCTGTGGCAGAACCATTCCTTTCATAACCTCAGCTCTTCACACTTTTTCTCTCCGGGTGTATACCCTGAGACACACCAGAAGAGAGCATTTGCAAACCCACTGTTATAATCCATGATATGTGGAAAGCATTAACTAATCTCTGGTTTGGGACTACAGTTTGGATCAAAGATGCATAGGGGGTTTCCATGTTTGACATCCCAGAGTTGAGAACTCTTCTATGACAATCTTCCTCTCCTCCAGTTCTCCCATTAGCCATCTCTCTCTAACCCAGGGATAGGGATGTTTTCCATAAAGGTGTAAATGCAGCCTATGGAAACTTCTCCCTATCTGCCAGGAAAAGGAGACACTGCCTATCCTGGGCAAATAAGAGCTCCTCTCCCCCTCCTCCTCCTCCTCCTCCTCTTATTCAGCTGCTGGGAGGGCCGGCGGCTGACGGGCCACAATACCACGTGGTTGCATTTTGCGCTAGCTGAAACATCTGGATACTTACTCAAGGGTAGCCCCACATAGAACTCATTGCAATAGTCTAGACAGGAGATGACCGGAGCGTGAATGGCTGAGCCGAGATAGCCTTTATCAGCACCATTGCCGGTGGCCTATGAAGATTCTCCATCATCCAGGTCATGGCTGTCCCAAAGGTGTATCCCCCCCCCCCAAAAAAAGGCAACTGGACTTTCTCGGCGCTTTCTCTGAAAATCTTTTGCTTCTCATCCGAGCAGCTTCTTGAGTTCACTTCCGTCCGGTTGCTTTCCATGGTGCTGAAATCCATCTCTGTCTCTTCTGGTGGACGTTTGTAGAGATTCTCCCTCCTCCAGGTCCTGGTTGTCCCAAAGATGATTTTTTTTCAGGAGGCAACTGGACTTTCTTGGTTTTTCTTCTTTGAAGACGTTTCCCTTCTCATCCCAGAAGCTTCTTCCGCTCTGACCGGACGGTGGGGAAGGGAAGGAGTTATATTCCTTGCAGACACAGCTGGTCATCTGCATCCTTTGTAGAGAGTCGCTGAGGTTTCTCCGCGTCCTCAGGGTGGCCGCTTTCTGCACTGGCTGGAGCTTCTGGAAACTTCTCAAGGGTAGCCCCCCACGTAGAGCTCATTGCAGGAGTCTAGACAGGAGATGGCCAGAGGTCGAAAGGCTGAGCCCAGGTATCCTTGGTCAGGGCGATTGCCGGTTGCTTTCCATGGAGCTGAAATTCACCTCCGTCTCTTTTGGACTCCAAGCTGACCTCTTGCGTCCCAGGCAGGGGTTGCTGAAACACAGGGCTGCTCTTTGGGTGCCTCGACTTATGACCGCAACTGAGCCCAACATTTCTGTTGCTGAGAGAGACGGTCGTTAACTATGTTTTGCCCCATTGTATGATTTTTTTTGTTGCCATGGTTGTTAAGTGAATCACTGCAGTTGTTAAGTCAGTAACCCGGTTGTTAGGTGAATCCGGCTCCCCCGTTGACTTTGCTCGCCAGAAGGTCGCAAAAGGGGATCACGCCACCATGGGATGCGGCAACTGTTATGAGTCAGTTGCCAAGCAACTGGATTTTCATCCTGTAACCCTGAGGATGTTGAAATGGTCTTCTAGCTCCTGCTTCAATTTCTCCTTCCTCCTCCTCCTCCTCTTCCTCCACCCTCTCCTTTTCTTTTTCTAGTTCCCATTCCTTTCTCCTCCTGCTTCTTCTTCGTCTTCTTTCTCCTCTTCTTTCTCATTCTTTCATTCTCTCTCCCCCCCTCTCTTTCTCCCTCCTTTCTTCCCCTCCTCTTCCTCTTCCCTTCTGTTTTTTCCTTTCCTTTGTGCTCCTCCTCCTCCTCCTCTTTCTCCTCATTTTTTGCCTTCTCTTTCTCTCCCGTTTCTCTCTGTCTCCTTTTTTCCCCTCCCCCTCCTCTTCCCTTCCTTTTTCATTTTCTTGTACTTGGTGCTCCTTCCCTTTCTCCTCCTTTTCCTCCTCTTCTCATTTCTCTCTCCTTTCTTCCTCTCCTCTTCCTCTTTCCTTTTCTCTTTCTTTCCTTTGTGCTCCTTCTCTTCCTCCTTCTCTTCCTCCCCCTTTCTTTCTCTCTTCTTCTTCTTCTTCTTCTTCTTCTTCTTCTTCTTCTTCTTCTTCTTCTTCTTCTTCTTCTTCTTCTTCTTCT
>JANHFL010002660.1:140453-152383 GCA_032468155.1 Oxyrhabdium leporinum | reverse complement strand
CCCCATGCTGCCAGCCCACAGAGGACAACTAAAATGCTGAACTGACCCTCAAAGAAATCCAGTTTGACACCCCTGCACTACACTATGTTCTCAAAAGTCCTAAGTGACTCTTCCTCCTGTAGAAGAAATGCTGCAAAAACAAGCTTAATTAATGCATTGTTAGTCAGACTTCATATCTTATTCCACTTTCTGGATCCTGGGATTTCTCCTTACCTACCATAGCCACAATACATGATGCTTGGTTTGATAGATTTTTGCTCCTCTAACATAATAGCTGCTGGAAGGGAAGGTACCCATTTATCTTGACTTTTTGCAAAAACTAAGGACAATGGAGGAGTTTGGAAAGAGGTGTAAAGAGAAAAGAACAGCCTGCAATAATAGGCAGTACACACTTCCAACAGAAGGTCTGAGAGGCTGATAGGAGTACAGAAGTGTGGTGAGTGTCCCTACTGAGTCAGTGAACAAAGAGAGACAAAAGTAGAGCAGAAGATTTAACTATGAAAAGTCAGTGAGTTTCAAGACTTTTTTTTCTTTTTTCAATTTCAATGGATTAAGAACAAAGAGAACACGGAACAATGAAAACTATTCTTCTGGACCCTCACTAGTACTGTACAGTTGTCTTGGCGACACTGAGGTTGCATCTCCCTTCTTTTTATCCCTATTGGTTGAACTTTATTTTCACTCATTTAACTTCAAGATAGGAAAGTGTTAGAACGTTGCATCCCTTATATATGTAACTGTGAATCAAATCTGCAAAGTATACACTCAGTCACTAACCTATGTTGTCGGAATGAAAAATTCACGATAGAAGAGAAAGGAACAATTGTGCTTCCAGAATGGTAGTTCTATTGAAAAAAAAAGAGAGGTTGGAAGTAGGGGTGGGGAGAGTTGAGACTGCATATAGATACAAGGAGGGCCTGGTTAAAACCATGGATGTTAATATGTTACAGGTAAATAAACATGAATTGAAATAATTTGTTGTTTTTCTTCAGCTGCAAAAATCTAAGTACAGGTACTCCTCAATTTACAACTATTCATTTAGTGAGCAGTTACAACAACATTGAAAAAAGGGAGTTATGATCGTTTTTTACACTTATGGCCTCTGCAGCATCCCCATGATCATGTGATCAAAATTCAGTTGCTTAGAAATGGATTCATATTTATGACCATTGCTAAGTCCCAAGGTCATCTAATCACCTTTTGTGGCCTTCTGACAAGTAGTCAACGGCAGCAGGGGTGTCAAACTCACGGCATCACTGCATCATCACGTAACGTAGCACAACTTTTTTTCCCTTCACTAAACCAGGCATGGCCATGGCCAGCGCGTGACGCATCTGGCCCGTGGGCTGCGAGTTTGACAGCCCTGATCTACAGAGAAGGCCTGTCTTCTGATCCACATCTGCCTTTCCTCTTACCAGAGTGGGATTTTAAACAATCCTTCTCTAGAAGTCCAAACAGGACAGAGCAAAATCATGTTGGGTAGTATCTCTGATGAAATTTAAAAGTTGAAATCTTCTTTCCAAAAAGCACACTCAGTCATTAACTGTCAGTTGCCTGTTTCTATCCTTCTCCATTTTTTGACTCCATGAAAAAGCCAAACTTTGTTTGTAGTTTTCAGTCACAATATGTCCTAATAGTGGTTAGCTACAGTAGATAGGGTACAATCTCTCTTATTAAGAGGCTATTCGTGGGCATAAAACTACTGCTTCATGTTTTCTTCTGCGGTATCTGCCAAAATTCTCTTGGAAATGACTCCTTTAATATCTGAAATTGGAAGCAACCTTCACAATAGCTTAGAATAATGGATAAAGGCTTCTTGTGCTCAGTCAATGTAACTAGGTAACCAGAACACTAATAATGATAGGTCATTTCCCAATATTTCAGTATCAAGCAAAACTAATCCATAACTGGCTATAATCTACAACATTGATCCTAGGAGTACTGTATTCACTAGGGCTAATTCAATGAAATAATTATTGGCAACAATCCTGAGGAAATGATCTCCATCTGATCAGGAAGAGATAGAAGCAACAAAAAATCACATATGGTCTGCAGATATCTAGAAAACCACTAGATCAGGGGTGTGAAACTCACGTCATCATGACGACATCACATGACATATCTGGAAAAAACCCTTTGCTAAACTGGGCATGGGCATGACCAGCACATGACTCATCTGGCCCGTGGACCAGGAGTTTGACAGCCCTGTACTAAATAATATCCTAGAGTTGCAGTAATGTCAGCTCTTTGATAAATATGTGTACCAAAAATCAGGCCTCATAGACAATTTATTATATAAGTTACATTAAATGTTTGGATTGTCATTTTTTTCTAACAATTTCCTTATTCCTTTGACACATGACTTTTGAACATTTCTAAGTTTTCTCTGAAAATAATAAAGCACATTGTGATTGTCCCAAGGGGCATGACTTTTGAGATGTTCTGTAGAGGTGTGTGGAGGGAGATCTGCCATATTAAAAGCAGGGGCGGGAGATAATTAACAATTGTGGATTGAAAGTAAGTGTCTGTAAAATAAAGTTCTCTTTTATCAAATTAATTGGCAAGTAACATCCATTCTTTCTCACAAGGAGAAGTTTATCTTCAAGTCATTCTTCAAAGACATCCACCTATTTTGGCAGATGTATGCAATCATTTGTACCTCTGGCTGCCATCCAGATAATCAGATGGTCCTGAAATTTGGGACTAAGACATTTCAAGCTGAAGGTGATTTTCTTAAAAGAAAAGAAAAAGTCCCAAATAAACACCATGTTTGATAGTGTTCTTATTTGTAGCACTATTATTTGAAGTATTATTTATTAAATTATTTTTGTATAATAAATATTTTTGGGTTGAAGAACAATCTGAAATGTCATGAAAAGGTTGATGAGCGGAAGATTTGAGGGCTGTTGTTCTAGCTACTTTAAACCTTGTCACTAACTCACACAGACAGACAGACAGGTTGGATAGATAGTCCTCATTTTAGCAACTGCCTCAGATAGGGACTGTTCCCCAATACAATGGCAATAAACAGTAATTTTAAAAAAATCATTTTCTGACCAATGCACACATTTAGGACAACAAAAACCAGTGATGTGAAACTGATTAAGGTCTGATCAGTTTCAGGCAGCAGCTGTCAGCCCAAAGGAGGGTTTTAATCAACTAATTAAGGTCAGAGAGCTCAGCTTGTTAACTTGTGGTTGGCACTACAGTACAGAGAAAGCAGCTCAGGAGGAGAGAGCTTGTTTTAGCAATCTCTCCACCCTGTGAGTTGGCAACAAAAGAAAAAAAAATGGGTCAGACAAGAGGACAATGTACAGAGAACTTTATCTAAATGAGTCAGAAGTAAACAGTGATTTCACATGTCTCTCTCAGTCACATGTTGACTTAGAAACCATTTTGCTGAATAACTGAGTCACTGGAACCAACTGCAGACACTAAGGAAGGACTAGAGAGAGACAAAAAGAGAGAAATGCTCAAAAGTCAAAAAACAGGATATGTGGATAGTTTGGGAGCAACTGATTACAGCAGAATCCAAACCAGGCATGTCAAACTCACATCGTCATGGTGGCGTCACATGATGTATAGGGACTTTTTTCCCCTTCACTTAACTGGGCATGGGCATCGGCAGCGCGTGACACTGTTAGGAAGTTTCTCCTTAATTCTAGGAGAAATTTAATTTACATCCATTGCTTCTTGTTTTGCCTTCTGGTGCTTTGGAAAATAAGTTGACTCCCTCTTCTTTGTGGCAGTCCCTAAAATGCTAGCATACTGCTATCATGTTGCCCCTAGTTCTTCTTTTCTCTAGATTGGCCATACCCAATTCTTACAACCATTCTGCATATGTTTTTGCTTCTGGGCCCTTTATCATCCTAATTGCTCTTCTTTGCACTTTTTCCAAAGTCTTAACATCTTTTCTGTAATGTGGTGACCAAAACTGGATGCAGTATTCCAGGTGTGGTCTTACTAAGACTTTATGAAGCCGTACTAATATTTTACGTGATTTTAATTCTATGCCTCTGTTTATACAAACAGGGATTGTATTAACTTTTTCAGCTGCTGCATTAGATTCGGATGTAGAATCTTCCCAAGAGTGGCCTCTAATAACCTACAATGAAATAGACTCTATGATAAAGCATCTTAAGTCTAGCAAAGCCTCTGGGTATGTTTATATGACCTAAAAATGAACCAGGAACAACCTGGAATGGTTAATTTTGAGATCATAAAAACATATCCAGCTTTGAGAGAGGGGGGGAGAAATAGCAATTAGACTTACATACCACTTCACAGTGCTTCACAGCCCTCTCCAAGCGGTTTACAGAGTCAGCATAGTGCCCCCAACAATCTGGGTCCTCATTTTACCAACCTCGGAAGGATGGAAGGCTGAGTCAACCTTAAGCCAGTGACACTCGAACTGTTGAACTGCTGACAGCTAGCAGTCAGCAGAAGTAGCCTGCAGTACTGCATTCTAACCACTTCCCCATCATGGAATACTGGAATACTGCTATCATGTCACCCTATTTTGTTAGGAACATTACATTTTTAGTAAAGTTTGTTTTTATTTCTGAAGCAGGGAGCTTCAGATAGCTCTTATCAAGAGATAAATTTGGTTTAAGTGAAGAACATCACATTGAACTTTTCAGTAAATCATTTCTATACTGCAACTGCTAAACAACAAAAATCAATAATCTTATTAATTCATGTAAGCTATATTCTCCACACTCCATCCATGTTCTCCAACAAAAGGATTGTCTTGCTATTTTCAAGTTTGAATTACTCAATAATTTGGCATGATATCAAGATTCAAACCAGAGCTGATATCCTATGCCATGGCATACATAATGTAGTAGGTCACTGAATCTCAGATTTGCCATTTTGGGAGGGAAAAAATTACAGGAATTTGGGAAGCATGTCCCAGCTTTAATAAAGATAGACAGACAGAAATAAATGTTAAGCTTTAAGAACAAAAGTAAGATTCAAACACTCTCAAATAGTGATGTTTTTAAAAAATATATTTTAAACCATCAGTTTGAAACAGTATGTTATTGTGTCACACTTTTTGGCTCCTCTGTTTCCTCAGATTAGAAGCCACTTGATGGTGGCTTATTTTCCCATGTTTGTATAACGATGAGGATGTCTGCTAGAATACTTAATCCATTTATATATAATTTTAATAACAATTGTAGCAATACTAATAATACACAATTGGATTAGAATTTTAACCTTTATATAATTGGCAAGGCATCTGCACTGATGATGACTGGTATGTTTCTTTATGACACTTTAGCCACTCAATAGAAAAGGATTTTTATTGGACGGGTCTAAAAAGTGGCCTTCACTGTTTATTATTCAAATGTGGAATGAATTCACAACCGCATCATGAATTGCCATCATTAATTATTCACTGGGATTAAGGAATCAGTTAAAATCCTATCTCTACATAATCCTACTTTATTAATTTTATATTCTTGGCAGAAAAGTCATCTTTACAAATGGATCATGTGGTTTTCTGTTGGGATTCTAAGAATGGAATGTCCGTGGTGTTTACAGAATGCCATCTTTTTTAATTTGATAAAATAAATTAGCAGAGGATTAGCTAAAAAATTAGCATGCGAAGCAGTGCATTTGCTATTGCCACCCTCTTAAGGGAGCTTTTATAATGATTAGGTTATGTCTCGCTTGGCTTTTTTCCTTGCAGAGCTCTCCTGGGTAGCAGAAAGCCATGTGGTGGCATAGTACACTTGCTTTAAGTGAGTTGGACAGAATAATCCCCTTACCTTCCTCCATTTGTTAGAATTTGAAGAAAACTCCACAGACATATAGAACTGATTTCAGAACATACAAATACGACGTTTCCTTACACTAAGATTGACCACTCATTCCTGGAATTCGATAGCTTTCTGACCCTTCAGACTGGGTTTCTTTCAGCTTTATTCTGAGTTGAAAAGCCTGCAAGGAACATATATATTTCATCATTACGGCTATATCAATTCACTAAAGTCAATCTTATGTTCTGTTTGATATTAAATCATTGTTCCTTTCAGGAATGACTAGATTTCATGGAGTGTGTTAGTCCAGTTCTGGTCATTTCAGCTCAAGAAGGAGGTTGATATGCTGGTGTCATAATAATGTTTCATGAGAGTAATGACAGCACATAGCGTAATGGAAGAAAGACATAATTGGTTATGTTTATAAAAAATGAGAGACAATGTACTTGCAGTTTTTAAATACTGAAACAAATGCCAGAAAAAAATGAGTAGAAATATTCTGAGGAAGAGAACAAAGCATTTTAATTATAATGAAAAGTTTTGTAAGGAGTATCGCAAATTCAAGGTCAGGTGGTCCCCTGATTTTCTCATTTTTATCAGTGCTGTATCATATTAAATTATAAGGAAAGCCATAAGGGGTTTTTTGCCCAAGTAAAGCTTACATTATGGCATCCACTGTCAAAGTGCTACATTTCCCTTTGTAATGGTAGATGCACTGACATTTTAATAATTTTTTCAGAGTATCCCTACTTTTTCCAGACATTCTTTCTTTCTTAGTAATTTGATGAGATGCTCCAATCTGAGGAGTACTCCTCCTTTTTGTTTTACTCAAGTATTCTTGATGTTAGATTTTGAAAAGAATAAAGGAATCTCTATTCATATCTGTGGAACAGGTCAATAATAGGGTTTTTGAGAGAGATTCATTTTGGAGAAGTAACTCTGATGATTTGTTGAGTTATGGCTTGTGTCAGGTTTGGAAGCCATATTTTACAAGGAAGTTTCCAAACTGGAGATAGGGGAGTTTCGTTGGAACACTGACATCTTGTTTTGTTTATGCAGTGGACCACATAGTTCTTGTGGAGGTATGCTGATGCTGCTGTGTGCAAATTGGCTTCTTCTATATATAGCTGAAGTGGGGCATCATCAATATGCCACAGCATGAGGGATAAGTATTGGATATGTTGCCCTGGATGTTAGAGAAGTGTCTATTGGTTCAATGTGCTAACTCCACAACATATGTTTTGCCTCTGATTGGCTGCTGAGAGTATAGATATGTCCAAACTATGCAACTGAGATAAGAAATTGCTCTGCTCATCAAAAGTTATTTGCCAGTAATACAGAAGTCTAAATGATGTAAATCTAAAATGAAAAAGTACTTCTTTTTTGCAACTATTTTCTATCTTTTGCTCACACTTAAGTATAAAATATATAAAAATGGACCAATCAACACAGAGAGACAGCTTTCTTGAATGTCTAATTTGTAGATTCTTCCTATATAGTATACTCAGGAATTTTCTGAAGGGCATGCCATATCTCATAGCTGTAGGTATTCTCCAGCACCCAGTAAAAATATAGATAGTTGGTATCTAGATAGGTGAGGATTTTCCCTGCCTTTAGCTATAGAAGACTTCATTCTCCATAATTCTCATCCAACAGGGCCAATAGTGATTGTGGGCTGAATTAAAACATAAATAAAGGTTTTCAGGTTAGGAAAACTAAGGTATGGACTTCTATTTTTTTTCTCTGTCAGCTAACCTTACAACAGAGCTAAAAGACAATCCTAAAATGAATTGTATGTTTTTAGCCTTATGGCTCATTCAAAACAAAGATTTGCTTTCAATTCTGCTCTGATGACATGATTAGTCAATGCCATATATACCATTTATTTTTCTTTTCTGTGTAATATTCCTTTCTTTTAGCTTTCTTAAGCAAGGTGATCATGAAAAGCACAGCTGTAATGCTTTATTAATATTAATCAGAGAGGACCTTTTGCCCATTGCTCTAGCTGGAGCATGTTTGCAATGGCAGTATGCCACTGACATTTCTTAGGCAGCCTCTTCCTCTTTAATCTGGGTTAGCAGCTTTTTGTGCAAACAGAAGGAATCGGAAAGCTGATTAAATAGCAGAGCTGGCCTGTAATGAAAGCAAAGCCCACTGCAAACATGTGTTGATTGCTTTACATGAAAAATGTGCTAGGTGGATTTCAGGTGATGCCACGGTGGCTTTTCTCCTAATCCTGTCTAAGGCAGCATTATAAGTTTTAATGTTGTATTCATTTTATCCCTGAATGCAGCCACCTGATAGGAATAAGGCCTAACAATGGCCTTGCCAGGAAACAGAGTGAGGTGTTTGCCTTTGGAGGCAGATTTTGAGTGTCATTAAAGGGCAAAGCACAGCAGAAGATGGTCTATAAAGGATAGGAATTGTGCATGATCTCTTTAATCAAGAGTTCCAAAGTTTAATATTTTTTAGATAAGCCACTGAGAATAAATCTGACTGAAACAGTATACAAATAGGTTTAATAAATAAACAAAACACGCTGGTAGAGAATTTTGGGACTACAGGCTAGAAAATGCAAAGTTAAAGAAGGCTTAGTTACCAAGATTTGAAATACAGAATTTCCAACAGATTTAGACTCCACTCTAACAATTGGGAAAGAACATTTGGGCCAAAACAATGAATATAGAGCTATGATTGGATCCACCCAATAGCTGTTGCACTGCTATTTATGCTTTTTATTTTCAGTTTATAATCTTGGTTTCCAGAAGAGTGTAATATGTTAGGACCAAAGAACTCTTATTTATTCTTGCCGACCACAATACAATCTTTATACTACTAAAGCTCTCCTATCTGTTTTAACATATAGTTGGGCAAAAATAGTGTGTCATGGGGCAACAATTATTGAACCAAGATACCTCAAACAGGTTAACTTACAGAATGCTGGGATTCATTACTTCCTTAGGAATAAAAGTTGGAGAAGTATATTGCACTATATCCTATGTGCCATCTCCAACGCACACTACATCTATGATAAACCCTTTTGCATTTCCATGCATCATTTCCAACCCTGTAAGCTTCCCATAGCAAAGTAAATTGGCAGGCAGACTGATTGGTTTTCAATGGTCCCTGCCAGCTTTCTACAAGAAAACTCAATGAGGAAGCTGGCAGGAAGTTGTAACTTGCTTCTGCTCCCAATATTTGTTAGGTTCTTTTGCTGCCCATGGTTACAAAATATCTCTGAAATAATGACCAGTAGGGTACAGGTTTAAAGCTTGCCCATTGATATTCAAAAAACGGTGATTCCACAACCTACAAATTAATCTTTCTTTGCTTAGTAACTGTTTTAATCAGTGCAAGATTTTTTAATTCACACCTATTTATTTGTTCACAACCACTATAGATAATTTCCACAGATTTGATTTGAATATTGTATTAAGCCATGGTTTGCATATGTAATCAATAACAAATGGCAGGGTCTAGATCATAAAGTATAATTTACAAACACAGAGGCTGGGTTCACATAATATACTAAGCTCAACCCAAACAAACCATATTATGTTTAACATTGTGGGAAGTTTTTCCTTGTCTTTCATGTCTCGTTTGATTCTTTTTCTCTTCTCAGGCCTATATTTTATCTGGATGATGAAATGGACTAAGATCTGAAAAAAACCTTTATATTAATACACTTGTGACTCTTTAAGATGCCACTGGTTTCTTTATTGGCTTTGCTGCAGAGATTAATTCAGCTATTTGTCCTGCAACTCTTCTAGTAAAATTATTCAGTGTCCAGAATCATAATCAACAGACAATTGTTAACAGTCATATATTTTATTTATACAATGTACCATGTGTACATAATATAGTAATTAATGAATCTATGAACAAATAGCTAGACAGCTCATTACAATTTATATCAGTAAGTCTGTGATCTCACTTATTTTGGAAATAACCCGGTAGAAATACAAACATACTCACTTTTTTTTAAATTGGGGTTTATTTCTAAGAAATATGTATTTAGATTGTGCCTTCTAGCTGCAGCTTGTTCCATTTTCTCACATCTGATCTTCCTCTTACTTCCCTTCATTTGTGTATATTATTTTACTATCAGTGTAGTCTTGATTCCCCATCTATATTCTTGATAGCAGAATAAACACATGCAAGCATAGAATACATTTCCCAGTTTGGCAACTGGAGTTTCTGATTTTATTAACCTTTCTCTATTTTGTCATTAGGTCCCAAACATTCAGTCAAGACTTAATTGCACTTCTTCAGTCTCTGTAACAACACATCTTTAGAAATCCCATAGTTTATAATAAAGCTTATGCTCTCAGATTTAAATTTTAGCCTGTGTTTAAAAGCTAGTATTTCTTTGGTTGAAATGTGAAAAGCATTTTAGCTTTTAAAGCACTAAATCTCTTAATGGCACTCCTCATATGTAGAGGCAAGATCAACCCTTAAGTAATGACCTATAGTTCTATGCCCACCCTTGCCTACAATGAGGCAATATGACTGGGAACATGTGGTAACAGTGGGCTGATTTGATTCAAATCAATCCAGGGCAGATACTAGGCTAATCACATATGAAAAATCTCAGAATATTTATTTCTCCTCATCCTCTGTTCCCCTTCATGCTCAACACATGTAAACTAAGTAGGAATTGTAGCGATTTATTCCTTTCCACATAAGTTTGATAGACTTTACACATTTGAGATGTTTTGGAAATAATAATGACAACGTTGCAAAGCTGTAATTATGTCTGTTGATTTTCACTAGAACAATGTGGATCTCAGTATCCAGAACAGCTAACAATTCTTATAAAGAAGGAGATGCAAACACTGATTTTTATTGTAACCATCTCTCCTTTTTTAATACTATTCTTGCCCTGGAGCCATTGGAAATGCAGATACCTGCTGGAGTGGAATCAGCTCATTTGCATGGCAAAAGGGTAAGAGCAAGGTGCACACTAGACCTATTAAATTCCTACCTTACATCTATATGTAAGGTACATATAGCAAGCAGCTGTCTTCATGGCCATATCATTCTCTAACCATTATCTCCTCATACAAAAATATCTAGATTTCCTTTCTCTTCTTCTGCTACTTCTCTTTTCCCAGTAGCAGTGACCGAGGATAAGGTACATTTGCAAAATTTGCTCTCTATAAACTCTGATACACAACTGACCTACAACTGTTGGAGTAAATGCATAGATCACAAGTACAGATTTCTACTGGCTTTTGTTCAGAATATTATGTTATTCTTAATTCAAAATGGGCTACAGTGTTAAAGATTCATTTTGAGCTTAAAGTGCAACATAAATCATTATTTAACCATGAAACAGGGTACAAGACAGAATAGATATGAATAAATAAACAAAATTAACACTGTTCTACTACACTTGCATGCCATGATCAAAAGATACAACTTTAAGAAGCTGAAGGAATTGTAAGCGGAAAAACCTTCAACTTGCTATGCATATTCTTTCCAATTCTCCAAACAAATAAATTTCTATTGTATTCGGTGTATTTCCCTCACTCAAAGATATTTTCAAGGGTCCAATAAATTGCTTCGAAACAGTACACTTTTATTATAGCATATTTTTATTCAAACCAATATTGTTTGACAGCCTGATATTCATGACCAGACCAACATTATAAAATCAGTAGAACTATGTATATTTTGATAAAAAAATGTTTGGGAGAAAAATATTTTGAAATCAATAAATTCCCTTTTGGGGAGATATGTGAGGAAGGGAGGCATATAGCAGCATTATTCCAAAGAAATTTATTTTGCATAAAAAGCAGGCAAAACCCCCAAAATTTAAGTCAGCTAATTTCAAGTTAGTGTTTCCAGACTGGGATAGTACTCCCCAGTTTACAAACAGCATTACTGTAATTCTCACTAATAATGGAAGTGCAAAGTACCTATAATGGAATTTGCATTGTTTCATTGCAGTAAACATTTGATATTCTTTGCCTGTCTAGGTCCTTAACTTGTTTCCCCGCAAGCTGGCAGGACAAGAAAATTGTTCATGACTTCTGTAACTACAGCATATTTCCTTGGCAACCATGGAAAGCCAGTAAACAGAAATGCACAGAAATGGCAACAGGACCTCTAGTGGCTTTGCAGACACAAAACATGAAACATACTAAAATTCTCTCTCTAGAT
>JANHFL010002660.1:84146-95296 GCA_032468155.1 Oxyrhabdium leporinum | reverse complement strand
TGGTACATATCAAACTCTTACTCTAAGATTAACATTTGTCTACATTATTTCCATAATCCCATATCTAATCATCAAAGTCCAGATCAACTTTTAATTTCAGTTTCTCACAAAAAGTCCAGTAATGGTTCCTATCACTTTAATCACTATTTGTTAAGGAAACCACAACTGATGTATTTCATTGCACCAAACTCTAAATAAAACATGAATGGAAAATCCTAAACTCTAGCGTAGAGCCATGCTTCTCAAGATTGGCAACTTTAAGGTGCATGGACTTCAATTCCCAGAATTCCCCAGGCAGAATTCCATTCCAGGGGATGGATACTGCAAAATCCCCATTCCCTCCCCATCCCACTAACCTGCTTTCCAGCTCTGTTCTCCTGTGCAGGGCAACAAACGAAGACCCAGCCAATCAGCTGGCAGGCTGGGAGGCACTAGACCGACCATGGTGATCAGCTGGGAAGCTGGGAAACAGCGAATAGATTGATTGGGTACCCTTACAGGCTAGGCCACCCTGCACCCCCCTGGGAGCAAAAATGGGCCATGGGTGGAGCCATGGTGCACCACCCCCATCTCCCATTTTGGACCTAGTGGGCCTCCCTGCAGCCCCCTGGAAGCAAAAACGGACCACAGGGGGGCCGTACCGCACCCACCCATGCCCCATTTTGGGCCTAGCGGACCTCCCTGCACTTACCTGGGAGCCAAAACAGGATGCTTGGGGACTCCTGGAAGGGGCGGGGTGGGACCAGCCAGAATTTTCAATACTGGTTTGCCCAAACCAGCCCGAAGTGGCTGAATCCCATCGCTGGCTCCCAGTACACATGTACAAAAGCGTCTTTTTATTTAAATAGTTACTTGTGTCAGTTCATAACCCTTTCTGAACTTTCATTTTTAATAAATTGTAATAAAAATGCCTACAGCACAGGGATACAAAATTGCAGATGAATGTGCTTATTACAAACAGAATGCAAACTGAAACACAATTTCCATTAATATTCTCTCTAGTTAATTTCACATTTGAATTTTATCAGAGAACCCAGTATAATCAAAGCAGAAGAGGCACTCCATTTGCTTGCTGTAGTTTGATCATCTCCACTTCTAGATATGCCAGCAATGCTATTTTGACAAGATGAAACACTCAACAGGCTTCCAGTTATTGCAAACAAACTGAATTAGCAAAGCTATATAGAGAAGGGTTTTTTTTAAAATTTTCACTGGGATTGCTAACTGCTTTAACAATAGATGCTTTCCATTGGAAAGTCCCACCTTTGCAACCTATCAGAGGGAGTATTCAGCCAGGCATTACAAAAATGCACAAATATAGACACCAGTTGTGGGAACACTGAATAGTTGAATCTCTGGCCTTTTTTTGCTATTTCTTCTTTTAATGAAGACTTGGCATTTCATGATGGAAGCTTGCTTTGCTCAATCTATTAGCTAATTCAAATGGGGAAAAAATGATGAAAAGAGCTACAGATTCCCACCAATGTGGACAATGACAGGATGAAAGCAATTGTTGAGGGCAACAGGGATGAAGAATGGATCCAGCCTACAGTGCTTTGGAAATCAGTTGCTGGCTGAATCAGCTACAATGAGGCAGAGATGCTCACTAGTAATGGATATAACCAGTTCATCAGTTTCAGCCACACTAGCACAAAGCTGAAATACCAGAAGCATCCCTATAGTAAACTTGATTCTACTACCCTATTCAAAGTAAAATGAAACCCAATTCCGAAGTCTGTCATTTTACTTTCTAACTATAAATATCTCTCTCATGTTATTTCACCAAAATAACCGTTTCCAAATGCTTCAGCTGGGCATTTTTTTTCTAACCTCTAAAACCCAATCTTACTGTTCTAATCTTATCTACTTACATCAATTTATTGTGTTAAGACAGGGGGAGGAGGGAGAGCAAATGAAAACACATGGGAGACTTAAAAATAATAGCACCACTAAATCCAGTGAATGTTTGTGGTTGCATAATAGTTTATCTTGAAATGCTGTAAAGCATTGTAAAGTGGTATACAAGTCTAAGTGCTATTGCTATTTTTAACTGCTATATTGTTGCAAAGTGCTGAAAAACACTGGAGGAAAATTAATAAATAGTGAAACCTGGGTGAACAGTGGTTCTATCTAGCTACTTGTCTTCTATTGATTTCTTTTTTCTCCTAGCTTTTTTTTTCAGTGATGCTCTAGGTATCTTTTCTGCTGCTTCATCCTCTGGAGGTCCTCTGAAAACCAGAGGGGATGTATCTGAGTGCAATCTGATCTAATGTCACTGATTCATTCTAGGCTCCCTTTAAAACCCAGGATGCTGAAGGCCAGAAGGGGAGTGAGACACTTCCCTGAGAATACCCTATCTCCTGCAATATCTCCCTCAGCCCCCCACAACCATATCAATCCTGCTTAGCTCAGCCTTATCCTTCCCAGGTTTTTTACTCCATCCAACATCCAGATTTCACCAACATTTCCAAACTGGTTAGTCTGTGAGAACTATGGTATGCTCTCACTGAACACCCCCACCAAAACAACAACAACCAAACAACTTAAATAAACCTACTTGTCTTCCTTCATGACACCTACCTCCCCATGCAGATTGCCACTTCTGATCCAATACCAACTGTCACTACTACCAAACTATTGCCTTGTCTCTTCCACATCTACATAGACCTCTAAAGATATAAGAAGTGAAGTCCAAGTCAGTTATTTTCAGCCCAAGACACCCATCGACCACAATCCTTCAAAACCACAAACCTATGTCTAGGCTCCTAGAGATCCAACTTCATTTGGTAATATAAATGTAAATAACATAAACAGCCCTGTTTGCAACGCAGTTTCTCATGACATTGCTCTCCATGATTCCCTCTAACTGAACTTATGACAGAACAGCAACTAAGTCAGAAAAAACTGTCTCAGTTGGTCAAAAAACCTATATTGTAAGATCACAATGATGTAGTAATAATGTCAGATCTGCACACATGCAGGGTGGCTCTTAGAAGCTAAAATTCTTTTTCAGCTGCATGATGATACCATGATTTGCCTAAGATGCTCAGTTCTGCATTGAGGCTGTCTCTGTGTAAGTGAATATGTTTTGTGTGGTTGCTAGATTACATTAATCATTGATCAGTGTCTGACATCTTTGAAATCCCTCAAGCTAGTATAGAGAGATGGTCATTTCACCTTCAGTCCTGCATTGCTGCCATTATTTACAGAGCAGGTACTGACAAACTCATGAACCATGTGTCATGTCATTCATCATAAGAAATGAAACCAACAAGGCGTGAAGAGACAGAAGAAGGAGGCAACCCTGTCCATCAGTTACTTTGCTATATGGGAAATGTCTATAGTTGGGACACTGCACCAATTCCAGAGAGTGGAAGTTTTCAGGAGAAGCAGAATAATGCACATTCTCATTTTACTGGTTTGAGATTCAAATGTGAGCAACATCTAGGACAAAAATAAAATCATGGACAGAAAGGCTAGGGACAGTGTTCATTAATAGATGGCAGCAAAACATTTCCTCTCTGTGAAATGGCTTTGCAGGCCCTGAGAGGATAAATACACAAACCTGAAAACTAAATTCTTCATTATTCTTATAGAAAGAGAGCAAGTTAGAGCAACTGGCCTAAGGTTGAGTAGGTTCTGTTGGAATAAAAGAGAAGCCAATTTTATTTCAAGGGTGACTAAGTTTTGAAATGGATCTTTAGATAATGTTTGGGGAACATCTTATCTTCCCTTTGAGGGCATCTTCTTTGTCTCCAAAAAGTCCCTTTAATTTTGATGTTTGAGCAACTTTAAACTAAAACTGATAAATTTATAATCCCACAACAGCTTTAATTTACCAGATATTATTCAATTTCATAAAACTCCAAAAGAGAGATCAATGGAATAATTACCTCTAGAGCAGCCAATTGCTTTGGGTACATTAGGTCTGAATTTTGAGAGTCTGTAGTGGCTACTCTCAACATAACTGAGAGATATACTTATTCTCAAAATGTCTTGCTACCATTCCAATAAAATCTTTGTGGGGCTCAGAGCTATGTCTGCAAATAAAAGTAATGCTAGAAGTTAGCCAACATCTATTCTATTTTGTTCTGTTCTTTTATCTTTTTTTATTGAAAGTCAAGTGGGCAGGGACCCCATTGGGCATCAAAGAAAGTTCCCACATGCATCTGTAAGCAGGGCAGGTGAAGTCAAAAGATCAGGGGTTGTTGTAAATCAAAAGCTCAAGTACTGGTGAAAGTGAAGGGATACAGGTTTGAATTATTTAGAGAGGAAAGATAAAATGAGTGTAAATGGTAATAATTTCCTGTTTCAGACTAAGAAGACCTTACGTACTTTACAACCGATCCCTGAAAGAAAAAATCAATAGACATAGGCTATTCTTTAGTCTTCTAGCTGTTGGTTACAATTATAAAAGAGGTGAAAAGACTTTATTTAAACTTACGTTATGAAAGGTTAGTGCTTAGCTGAATGATTCAAGCAGAGTTCTGACAGAATAAGATCTTATCAGTGCAATAGGGGAGTTACACAAAATGAATCATAACAATTTAGTTTTAAAATCTATATTAAAATATGATATGATTTCACTTTAGTAACAACTATCAAATCACTCTAGATGATGCCTGATGATTACAATAATTGTTTTCTAAAATAGTAAATTATGTAAGATGTTTACTGTGAGGTGTTAAAAATGGAAAGAAGGATGTTATATTTTGTTATATCAAGCATAATACAAGGCTCAGAAGGCGACATGAATCTTACCATGAGCAAAACTTTATTTCAAGTTATATTTAATATACTGGTTGCTCTAGAAAAATGAGACAAGAATTGATAGGGATACAAATGAGGAATATGATCTATGCTAAGCATCTACATAAAGGCCAGGTATTGCTAGAAAAGGGCTGGTAATAAGATTGTATGTTTGAATGGCCTTCCACTAGCTGCCCTTGATTGAATATGTAGTATGACTCCTTAGCTAGAGCAGCTGCATCCTGGTGATTCTTAACCCATTTATAGATTATAGTCTATAGAATGTTTCCACAATATATTCAATATTTTCATTACCTTGGACATGCAGATTGTTTATTTGGAAAGATTAATTTCATAATTTGAAATCCTACCTTATGTTGGCCTTGAACCAAATTAAAGTAAATTTTAATAGATTCTGGCTGCTGCTGTTCCTCTAGATCATGTAGGCAAGCATCTTCAGTATTACAGCAGTGATAGATGCAGTTGTGCCAAGGGACAGCAACATCAGGAAGAAGGACTATGAAAAACTGGAGAAGTACCATAGCCTGAAGGAGGAACTAGAGAAGATGTGGAAAGTAAAGGCCAAAGTGGTCCCAATGGTGGTAGCAGCAAAGTCACAGTAGCTGTGACACCAAAGTTAGGAGAGTGGCTCCAATAGATTCCAGGAATGACATCAGAGATGCCTGTCCAGAAGAGTACAGTGCTAGGAACAGCTAAGATACTGTGTAGAACCTTCAAACTCCCCGGGGTCTAGTAGAGAACCTGAGATTGAGGAGGACACATATCTCTCACAGAGATAAGAAGGAATTTTTTAATATATAGAATACAATATAATGTATATAATGCAATTAATGGACATCACATGAATGTAAATATCAGGAGAATAAGACAACCTGTATCCCAATTTCATTATGGAATTCAAAACAAAGTATTGATAAAACTCAGTAACTTTGCACTTATGTCAAGATGGGCTAAAATAAAGGAATTAATAGCTTCATCAAGATAATTAAAAAGACAATGGGAAGATTTGTTATAGTTGCAGTTACACAAACAAATGTATCATATAGGATGGTCAAATGGTATTCTGATTAGCCAGTCACTCTTATAGTGGGAGTATTTCTAGGTTAGGTTGATTTTTCCATCAGGCCTCAAGCCAATTTGGAAAAACATTTTATTAGCTAGTTAAACAACATTTTATTAGCCAGCTAAGTCAGAAAATGATATAAATATTTGGGGGATGAGTAATTTCCCTAATTATATTTTCATTTTCCCCTGATAGTCTACATTATTCAATATTTTCCTAATTTCTACCCACTTTTTCTTGGAATTTCATATTTCTGTAAAGCTTAGGTTAGTATGTTAGCAAATTAGCTGTTCTCTGGAGACTATTACTCAAAGAAGGATATACATAAGCAATGACTATCTGGCTCCTTTGCACTCCTTGGTTTCTTTTTTTGCAAATTTATCAGCTTCTAGCCTGACTGCTTCCATTCACAAACCCTTCTGTTTCCAATCTACAATCCACTCAATATTGTTCTGGGTGATTCTATCAATTTTGGAAATCAGATTATAGTATTATGACAATTGAGCATTTTTACATCTAGGTAATTGTCAGCCCATAATAACCTGCCCTTTTTTTTTACCAATAGTTGAGCAGTCAGAAGTACCAGCCAATGAATATCAGCAGATAGCCCAAATCTGCAAAGATTAAGTCAGCAAAGCAAAGGCTCAGAATGAACAAAGACTTGCAACAAAAGTTAAAGATAATAAAAAAGGTTTCTTTCAACATATAAATAACAAGAAAAAGGTCAAGGAAACTATCAGTCCACTAAAGAGAGAAGACAGCAAGGAAATAACAGGCAGAGAGAAAGCAGAGCTGCTTAACTCATTCAGTCTTTACGCAAAAAGAAACTAGCCCAACCTACCAAAAACATAACTGTAAAAGACAGACTAGAAATAAAAATTAAAATAAGCAAGAAATGGTTAAAGAACACCTGCCTGATCATGATAAATATAAATCACTGGCACCTGATGGCTTACATCTCAGAGTTCTAAAGGAGCTCGGAGATGCTATCTCAGAACCATTGTATCACATCTTTCAAAAATCCTAGAGTACTGGAGAACTACCTGAGGATTGAAAAAGAGCTGATGTGGTTCCCATCTTCAAAAAAGGAGAAAAAAAATCAGAGCCGGTGAAACTACAGACCAATCAGCCTAACATCAATATCTGGGAAGATACTGGAAGATACTAGAAAAGATAATAATAAAAAAAAACCTGCAAACATCTCGAAACAAAGTTATAACTAGAAGCCAGCATGGGCTTGTTAAAAACAGATCATGCAAAATCAATCTTATTTCACTATTCGACAAAATGACTAAATTAGTAGACAAGTGAAATGCTGTCGACATTGTATACTAAAATTTCAGTAAGGCATTTGACAAAGTAGACCATAATCTACTTCTTGATAAGCTAGAAAAATGTGGGATAGACAGCATCACCACCAGATGGATTTGTAACTGGCTGACAAACCATACTCAATGAGCAGTCCTTAATGGTACTACATCTACATGGAGGGAAGTAAGCAGTGAGGTACCATAAACTTCTGTCTTAGGCCCAGTACTTTTTAAATATCTTCATAAATGACTTAGATGAGGGAAGAGAACTCATCAAATTTCCAGATGACACTAAAGTGACAGGAATAGCCAACACCCCAGAAGACAAGCTCAAGATCCAAATAAAATCTTGACAAATTGAACAATGGGCCCTATCCAACAAAATGAATTTCAATGTGGAGAAAAGCAAAGATTTACATTTAGGCAGGAAAAATCAAAGGTACAAGTACAGATTAGGTGAGACCTGGCTCAAAAACAGTAACTATGAGAGGGACCTTGGAGTCCTAGTGGATGATCACTTGAATATGAGCCAACAGTGTGCAGCAGCAGCCAATAAAGCTAATACAATCCTGCGTTGTTTAAACAGAGGCATAGAATGAACATCACATGAAGTACTAGTACCACTTTATAAAACCCTAGTAAGACCACACCTGGAATTCTGCAACGAATTTTAATCACCATACTACAAAAAATATGTTGAGACTTTGGAAAAAGTTCAGAGAAGAGCAGCTAACATGATCAAAGGCCTGGAGACTAAACATCTGAAGAACGGCTGCAGGATTTGGGTTTGGTTTGTCTAAAGAAAAGAAGAATTATGGGTGACATGATAGCAGTATTCCAGTACTTGAGGAGCTGCCACAAAGAAGATGGGGTCAAATTATTCTCCAAAGCACTAGAGGGCAGGACAAGAAGCAATGGTTGGAAACTAATCAAAGAGAGAAGCAACCTGGAATTAAGGAGGAACTTTCTTACAGTGAGGACAATTAACCAATGAAACAGCTTGCTTTCAGAAATCATGGGGTCTCCATCGCTGGATGTTTTTAAGAAGAGTCTAGATAGTCACTTATCTGAAATAGTATAGGTTCTCATTCTGGAGCAGGAGACTGGACGAGAAGACCTCCAAGGTCTATCTTATCTTATCCTATCCTATCCTATCATCATCACAGGCACCCACATTCTGAGTTATTGTTAGTGTTTGAACTTGTTCCACTGGTGAATGTCCTTCACATTCTAAAAGAGATTGGAACCCAAAAAGATTCTTTGTGATACAGTAATGTTGACAAACAAATACAAACTGAATCATTTGAAAACAATATGTCCAAGTTACTCTATCTGGCATCTTTAAAAAAAAAACCATTCCTATCTAAGGGTGAGGGTGACATTGCCACAGACATTTTGTTATTGCAACAGAAATCAACTGCTCTTTTTTGAAGCACTGCATTTAAATGGAAAATTATCCAAGTGGTCAGTGGTGGAATGCAACCAGTTTCACTACCGGTTCAGTGATTGCGCACTGCGCTTTGCGCATGCGCACAGCTTTAAAAAACCAGCATGAAAACTTATCTTCAATGTTACTTCTGGGGAGTAAAACAGGCAATCTGCTCTGCCACGCAAATCAGCTGAGAGCATAAAGGACAGGAAAGCGCAGGGGCGGGGGGGGGGCAGCTGATCATCGGAGCTACCAGTTCACCTGAACTGGTCCGAACTGGCTGAATCCCACCTCTGCAAGTGGTGCTCTTGTGTGGGGATTATGGGCCTTCTCGGTAGCTGGCAAACCACACCAGGAAGGGCTATGTCAACACATGCATCAGCCCTAGATAAACAGCAGCTGAGAGAATCGGCACATAGATGACTTTAAGGAAGTGAGTCTGAGGAAGTCAGCTGAATGTAACATGAGCTAAGCATGAAGATATAACGAGCACACCCAAACATATATTAACCAATCGTTTATGTACAAGTAATATCAGATGAGTTTTTGGTACCCTATCTGCGACTACAATGAGCAAGCGGTGCTAGATAAAAAGGGAGCTCAGACATCTGTTTGGTGTGTCTTCCTGCAACTGAAACTCCTTATGTAATCTGCCTGATCATTTGAATGCAATATCCGGTGACCCAGACATGACACCCTCTATACTTATTTGGCTGGATGAGCCCAGGTGCACCACAGCGAACTTCGCTCCCAACAATACATGAGTAGGGGGGGGAATTGTCAGCTCCGCAGAAGCTTCATGCAAAAGAGCTGCACAAGATATTGAAAAGTCAGGTTTTTATAACAAAAGAAAGGTCAGCTGGAATTAGTGTTAGTGATTTGGAAGGACTAATAAGGGAAATCAGTCATCAATGTCCATGGTATCCTGAATGCGGTACCTTAAACTAGAGGATTGGACAAGAATAGGTGTAACTTTATACTCCGCGCCGCGAGCGCAGATTCAGTATTTATTACTATGGCAAAAGTGCAAGGAAGCAATTGAAATCTTTGGGGACTCACAAACTCAAGGCACCATCTCCCTCTGTTTCTTTGCTTCCTGAGGAGGGGTTTCTTCCCCCACCTCCATTTACAAACATAACTCTGCCAACACCTACGGTAGAATTGCCGACATACTGTAATTCCCCGACTGCGCCTTTACACAGAATCGAGAAAGAGTTAACGATCTGTGAATCCTTTCCGTCTTCGAGCCGGAAAGAGCCAAGGCATATGGGTGCGGTCAGGGCAGGGTTTAAGGAAGAACAACTAAAGGGAAATCTTACAGGCATAGAACTAACTGAAGGTCTTCAAGCCTTTCCTGTCACGCAGACAATAGACGCACAAGGACAGGCTCAATATCAGTGGAATCCGCTACCGTATCAGATTGTACGGGAAGCGCGAAAAAGCATAGTAGAGACTGGAATACATTCCACTTTTACTTTAGGCATTATGGAAGGAATAGCTAATGGGTATAATCTGATTCCACAAGATTGGAAAGATTTCTTTCGTATGCTTTTAACACCAGCACAGTATGTTGTCTGGGATTCAGAATATCAAAGAGAAGCAATTGTTGCAGGCAACAATTCAGGAGGATTATACATTCCTGACCAACTTTACGGAGTTGGAGCATTTGCTAACATACAACAACAAGCTGTTGGCATTCCAGCCGCAGTGTACCTCATCATAGGACGGTGTATCCTTAAAGCCTTTAAAAAGGTGCCAGTCTCCGGCAAGCCTACTAAATAATTTGTTACCATCCATCAAAGTGCAGCAGAAACATATTTGGATTTTATTGATAGACTACAAGAAGCAATTCAGCGGCAGGTTGATAATGCGAACGCTCAAGGGGAACTTATGAAAAGGTTGGCTTTTGAACATGCCAATGCTGATTGCCGTAGGGCTTTACAACCTATTGTAAGCAGAGGTGATTATAATATAGCTGATATGTTAAAAGCATGTATTGATGTTTGCACTAACATGCATCAGATGGATGCCTTAGCCACTGCATTACAAAAGGGTTATTTTGGCAAACCAAAAGGAAACTGATTTAATTGCAATAAGCCTGGTCACTTTAAACAACAATGTAGGGCTCTTGGGGGAGGGGCCTATAAGGGAGGTGGCCAAGGAGCCAAGCCAAAGACTGTCTGCCCAAAATGTAAGAAGGGATATCACTGGGCAAATCAGTGCAGAAGTCAAGGGAATCAGGGAAACTAGACAGCAGGCCCACAACAAGCCCTGGGCCAATTGTTGTGAAAGATATAAGTAAATCTAAATCTGCTACAGAAGGTAGTGCTGGAATTTATTTGATTAATCAAGAGGATAAAACTGTTGCGTTCCCAGGAGATGTTACCTTAATGCCATCACAGTTACAAGGTCCATTGCCTGATAATATTGTAGGCTTGATACTCCCTTGATCTTCTGCAAATAAACACGGCATTTTTGTTATTCCCAGAGTGGTTGATTCTGACTATGAAGGAGTTATTATGATACAATTTGAAACCAATCTTCCCATGATACTGCACAGAGGGGATTCATGGGCTCA
>JANHFL010002660.1:67619-84046 GCA_032468155.1 Oxyrhabdium leporinum | reverse complement strand
CTACTTCTGGGGGTCACCAGTCGGCATTTCGCCGCCGATGGTACCCCCAGCAGGCCCTCCCTGTGTGACCGCACGGGGCGCCGGGAGGGAGTAGATTTGATACGGTCCTGCAGATATCCTGGTCCAATGCCATGGGTAAAGACCTACCAAGTTCCTCAGTGATTTTATAATGAAGACCAGAAGTCACTTCCTTAAATAGTCCCGTCCCCCCCCCCTTATTTTCCCCTTTTTCCTTTAAAAAATGTTTGCCTTTTCTTTCCCTAATTTTCCTTTTGGAATTTTGTTTCTGTTATCTTTTATTATTATTTTTAAAAAAGTTGCTAGAATCACTCCTTACTGTCTGTTTAAAAAAAAATCTCACTCTGAAAATTTGGAGAACAATTACGACTGGTATACATAGACCAATAGTCTAATGTTGTGTGAATAATTGTCTTGTGTTACAGATTTTTTTTTTTTTAATAAAGCATCTTGGTGATGTTGAAAAGAAAAACATTGAATCTGAATTAAAAAATGTAACATGGAAAGGGATATTTTCTTTTCTTACCTATACACTAAAACTGTTAATTGTAAAATGAAGATATGTGGAACTGAATCACAGGTTGCCCACAAATTTATGGCTTGTGAAGCTGACAAGGAAGTTTTCTCTGTATCAACAACCTTTATGTTATAAAGGTTTATTTTTAGCTGGTACCCAGAGAAAAATTAAATGTCTACAATTCCTGGATGTTCTGGAAGGCAACAAGTTATAAGTCATGCCCAAGTGCATATGCATGCTTTAAGAATAATAATAGAGTCCTGTGCATGTTTAAAAGCAAGTTCCACTGAATTGACAGGATTTATTTTTGAGTAATGAGTCAAGCTAAATCTTGGAAAGCATTTACTGTAGAAATCTCTCTTAGCAGTGCAGAAAGCTTCCCCTGAACAGGAAAGAGGGGGGAAATGAAATAATGACAGCAGTTCTATAGCAATTTTTTTATGCACCAACAATTGATTTAATTCTTTGACCCCATTTCTTATGTAGCCAATCTGACAATACATTTCATAGAAAAGAGGAATATATATGTCAGTAAGTTGGTGGGAATCCTATGATAAGCAGTATACAAAAAATAATATTTAAAAACTGAATGGGGGGAAGGTACTTCTAATGTGGATTACACACATACCAAATGGAAGAATTAAAACTTACACACATACCAAATGGAAGAATTAAAACTTACAGGAAGAATTAAAACTTACAGTTTTCCAATTATTAATGTAGCATCTTACCTACTAAACACACTAACTCTCCAACATGAGTAAACTTCTTATATTCTTAGAGACTTTCTTCAGGCTTGCATCCCACTCTTTCCAATGCACCTCTTCAGAATTACTGACTTGTTGTTGGGGGAGCAGAGTGGTGGTGAAAAAAATTGAGTAAAATGGAATATCTTGGAGAATCATTAAACAGGAGCTCTCAACTCTATGTTTATTTTGTAAGTTGTAATCACAGCTGTCATAATATTTATTTATTTTTTTGCATCCCCAAAGTTAATTGACAAGTTTCAAGAGATCTGAAGACCCGTGGACATTTGCACCATCCCAGGAATGGTATAGCTGAGCCAATTGACTTCTGACTCACTGAGATTCAGCAGAAAATGTTGTGGAAGATGGTTTGCAAATGTAATATTAAAGGTGAAAGTAGAATATCACCCACTGTTGATAAGTCGGCTTTCACCAATCCACTGGATTCCCTTTCTTTGGGCTAGAATGAATATTCTATACAGTGTCTTCACATTGTATCAACTTTTTTAAAAAAAATCTTAATAATTCTTCCTAACCTCCACTGCCAGAAATCATCATTTTCACTATTTGTTGTTGTTGTTGTTGTTTAATTGAGTATTTGCTACAGAAAAACAAATGCAGTGAAACACTGATGGGGTGAGAATGTAGCTGGACACTAGATTTGGCACTTTCTCATTAGTTTGCTGCTAGGGAGAATTGGTTGATTTATGGGACATTCCAAGAATGGCAGCAGTGAGATTTGGGTGAACATTTCTGATGGTTGACTGTATGAAATACAAGAAATGCTCATCAAGCTTGGACTGTTTAGCAGATCTTGCAACCTATACAGTATCTCATGAAAACTAAACACTAAACTGCATACTGATTAGTCAAAACTAAGTTTTCTATCATTCAAATATACATATACATACACATACATACATCATCCATCCATCCATCTATATATACATACACACACACATACGCACATATCTGCATATGGGAAATGGAATTTTGGAATTTTATCAATTGCAACAGGGCACTTATGATATTATCATTTGAATTCTTTGCAACAGCTTACAGATTGTTTCTAACAGTCTACACATCCTTGACTTATTAAGTGTAATATAAACAGAAAGTCTCATTTTCAAAGTATGGATCTTTAGCCCATACTTTGCAAAATACCACTACTTTTGAGATTAATATGTGGCAAGGTTATGAAGGTGGGAATAACTGATCTTTAAACTGCTTTGAAAATGAATGGTAAAGATCCTCTACAGAATTTTTTTCTGACATATATATTACCATCCTGAAGTCTCTCCATCTCTTCTTCCTCTGTTTGTGTATATATTGAGATAACATCCTTATGGAATATAATACTAGTGTTTGATTTCTAGCCTTTTATCTCTGATTGTAGATAAAATAATTTAAACTTCAGCCAAGTCTGCTTTTAATTGAAGCTTCATAAAAAAAATGTTTTGATACAAAAAGTTCAAAGTTACTAAGAAAGGTTTGGAGGTATAATTAAAAGGTCATAAAAAAGACGATCCTGAAGAATTTGTGTGCTCCTGGACATGATTATCCAGAAAAGCCAGTTTGAAGTTCCATTAATAAAGGGGGATTCTATCAATAGAAGCAATTCAAATTTACAGTATCTTCCGTTCCTTCTGGGGCCACTATTAAAGACTCATGGTGTAATATTTTTTAAATAATAAAATAAGGTCTTTGATCTATTAATATACGAGACTGACTTTTCATAGGCTTTAGATTTATATCTAAATAATGTAAATCCATGCATCTTGTGATTTCTCTAGTTCTTTTTATAAAACTACTCAGATCTTGTCCTATTTTATAATATTTTCAATAATCCTGAATGCTTACAATATATCAAAGGATATAGCAATAGCACTTAGACTTATATACTGGTTCACAGTGCTTTTACAAGTGGTTTACAGAGTCAGCATAGTGCCCCCAACAATCTGGGTCCTCATTTTACTGACCTCAGAAGGATGGAAGGCTGAGTCAAACTTGAGCCTGGTGATATTTGAACTGCCAAATTTCAGTCAACCAGCAGTCAGCAGAAGTAGCCTGCAGTACTGTATTCTAACGACTGCACCACCACGGCTCTTAATATCAAGCCCTTCCCTATATCTTGTTATGATTTATTGTCAATATAGCCCTCAAATATAGCCCTGTCTGTTGTTTCAAAACTCCAAACTGTAACTATCACCATTCCATTATGAAGTTAAGGTTGTACCATCAAAATGTTCTCATTGCTCTGCATAGCATTCATAATCTAGATACTACTAAAATTATCCTGTTTATTTGTTTGTTTATTTGTTTGCAACCTACAGTTGGGTGAAATTGAAAAGTACAGGGTGAGAATGATTGAACTAGAGTAATTCAAATGGGCTAACATGCCAGGAACCATGACTTTTTAATGAATGAAATTTGAGAAAGTTGCAGATGCTTAAGGATCACTGCATCTTTCAAGTAGTCTTGGAAGGATGAGGGACCTTGGAAATATGTTAGGATGGGGAGAGGGAGTGCAGTCTTCCTTGCAGTCAACAGCTTCTTTGTTTCCCCTTCCCTTACCAAGTTGTAGGCAGTTCTGCTGGTTAGCTGAAGAAAAATGATTTCTGATGCTTTCTGCCAGTTTTCCACAAGCAACACCAACAGGGAAGCTACTTTGTCCATACATAATCATTCAATTTCTCTATTTAGATAAGAAAATATGTCTGAAAAGGTGTCCCAATAAGCTGCCAGCAAGTTGGAAGTCATTCCCACTACTCCACCCAATCAGTATGTGACAAGGCCTGATGGGAAATGGAGGTTGGCTGCTTGAAACTTTAGGCTAAAGGCTAAAATATGAAATCTTTTAAAACAGTAGGCAGTAAGAAAAGGATGAGTGAGAAATTCAGATGCTTTCTTGTGAGGTAGGATTGGCTGGGGGTGCCAGCAGTTGAAGGGTGAGTCCTTGTCCTCCAAGAAAGGAAAGGATCCTTGAGGACACATCAGGAATCAGGATGGTAAGTGGGGGGAGTTTTTTCTAAAGATCCATAGCTCCCTTTGTTTCCCATCTTTCAGCAAAGTGGTACAGTTCAGCCAAACCATGAAGAGGTACAACTTCTAACACTCTCTGCCAGTTTTCCACAAGCAATCAATGGGAAGTTTTTTTGTCCATCCATAGTCATTCTGTTTTTCTATTTAGATAAGAAAACATATCTGAAAGGATGTCCCAATAGGTCAGGGGTTGTCTAGTGAATCTTTAAAATTTACCAGAGTTAATTTTAAATAAATAAACCTACCATAATTCTTAATCTGTTTGTTTAGAAGAATTATATATTGCCTTCTCTATATGCAACTCTGAGTTCCTTACAAAGCATAGTAAAATATTAATAAAATACTATTAATACAAAATGAGCATAAAGCATAAAAGCCAATAGTAGAATTAAAATCCCTTGGGAAAATGAATATGTTTTGTGTCCCTCGTAAACTACAGCAAGAATAGTTTTCCCCCAAATAATATAAATTCAAAATAGGAGGGTTGTCTTAAAGTTATATGAAATATAGGAGTAAAAAAAATATTATCTTTTCCTGTATAATCTGTTATGGGAATAGGGGCCATTTTAAATTAAGGGTCATCTTCTTTGGGGAAATCATGCTATATAAGTTTAACAAATTGCTCCCTTGAGAAAAAGTACAACAGTATTATAAATAGATTTGAAAGAACTACTTTCTTCAATATAATGTACAGAACGGACTTAGTGATGCATCATGCAGACAAATACTGTAAAATACTACTTTTTCAAGGCTGCCAAAATATAATTAAAGGTTAACCATGCAGAACAAATATTTCCCAGTATTTAAAAAAATATTTTCCTGTTATCATCTTATTTATTTTTATTATATCATTCTCTAATAAGACTGAAAAAATGAAGCTTTATTTTTTTCATCAACATTTAAAATCCCACAACATAAGGGAAGAAAAATGAATAGTGAACTTCTTTGGAAGAAATAACCTAGGCATATCTTAGATCTTTTTTAAAAAAAAAGTTCCATCCATTTGACTGCTAAATAATAAATGTTTTTCTTCTTTTATTTTCACACAACACCCTGTCAGCTAAGGTAATCTAATGCCAGGATTCAGTATGTTCACTGAATCTTAATGTGTACCTGCAGTGGTGGGTTGATGCTGATTTGGAGTGGTTCTAGTGAACCGGTAGTTCCAATCATCAGCTGGCCCCACCCATCTGCCCCCACCCTATGCTGTCCTATATTTCCTTCTTTCTGGCTCAGCTGAGTTATGCTGCACAGCTTATTTCTGCACCTCAGCTGTTGTGCTTACCGGGGTTGCCCTAGAAGGTAAGCAGCTGAGCTTCAAATTGCTGTATTTTGAACACTGCACACTAGTGCGTTAGGCGAAGCATGCGGTCACAGAACCAGTTGTTAAACTGGCTGCAGCCCACCACTATGTACCTGTAATATATCTCTGGTTGGTATACATCCCTTCCAAATATGTGCTTTTTGAAAATACTAAATTACAAAATAACAAATGTTGCCACACTCTTTTCTTTTCATGCTAAGATGGAACCTGTTTGGTCAGTTCAAGGGTCTTCACTGCAGAGAGATTGAATATTAACAGCAGTTATGTAGAGCAGAGGTTCCCAATCCCTGGACTGCAGACTGGCACCAGTACATAGCCCACCAAGTACTGGGCCATGAAAGTGAGCAAAGCTCCATCCATGTATTTGCAGGATCCAGGTAGTCTAGCCAAACCATGGGGTCCCCAGTCTGTGCGGGGGAAAAATGATCTCCAAATATGTGGGGATTATGGGCCTTCTAGGTATCTGGCAAACCACATCAGGAAGGGCTACGTCAACACATGCATCCACTCTAGATAAACTGCAGCCAAGAGAATCGGCACGTAGATGACTTTAAGGAAATGAGTCTAAGGAAGTCAGCTGTATGTAACACGAGCTAAACATGAAGGTAGCACAAGCACACCCAAACATACGTTAACCAATTGTTTATGTACAAGTAATACAAGATGAGTTTTTGGTACCCTATCCACAACTGCGATGAGCAAGCAGTGCTAAATAAAAAGGGAGCTCGGACATCTGTTTGGTGTGTCTTCCCGCAACTGAAACTCCTTGTGTAATCTGCCTGATCATTTGAATGCATTTGTTGTACTATGTAGCATCTTAAAGGCTTGTGAGCTTATGAAACTGCTGCTATTATGAAGCAGCCTCTCCATATATAAGTTTGATTGACTTGTTTTTTTTTAGTTTAAAAAAGATCCTTGCTATTACAATGGCAAAAGTCAAAACTGAGCCTAGCTATAGCAAGTCAGAGCCTCTCATATGTAAAACTATTTTCTGTATTTTTTGCAACACAGAACATAATTTTAATGATAAGGGTCCTGTTGCATGCCTATAATATAATAATGGGGAAAAGTTCATAACTCTATGAAAGATTGTATAAATGGGGACTATAAATAAGAAATTTCTGGATTTACAGAAACAATATTTTTTCCCTCCTTTGACATTTACAATTGTAAAGAAGGAAATTAAATAGTTTTCAGGTATAAGCTATTTCCATATTTTTAGTTTTCTGATGATATTACAACATTCAACAGTTGCTTCTACAGCTCATAAAGCAACTTGTGTTTTTGGACTGACAGCAACTTTTGATTCATTTACTTGAAAGGTGATCAGCACCTGTACCTGAGGCTTCTGACTTTTTCCTTAAATAATGTTTTCAGCAAAACCTATATTTGTCAGAAACTGGCTGCTCAGCATGATTTTCCTCACTTCAACATAAAATACTCTTCACAGCTGTGGAATAATTCAAATGCAGCCTCTGAGTCCTGGTGAACTTTTGAATAAGAAGCGAGGCAGTTCTTCTTTCTTCATCGACAAATATTCATCTATTATAACAAGAATAACCAACTTTTTTCTAAGTTTACTCTAGAGCATCATGGCCTGACATGTTCTCAGTTGCATCAATCTGAGTTGCAAAGTTTATGAAGATGTGATTGATCAATCAACAAAGCTTTTCCGTCCACAACTTACATGGCAGTAGAATAGGGAAGAAATTAAAGTGAAATTCTAAAAGATGAAAATGGAATTGATATCCTGCAAATGTTTAAGTCTCTAGAGGTTCAGAAGAAGAAAATGGGAATTATGAACAAACCCCCACAGCACCGAACAAAAAAAACCAGTTCTTTGCATAGATTGTGTTGATGTTGTTATAACATCAAAATCTTTATGGAGACCATCTCCAAGAAGAGCATAATTACTATATTTGTAGGAAAGAAAGGTCAGCAGTAAATTAGGATGGAATGCAAGCAACAGCAATTGCAGCTTCTGCTTGTATCTATTACTGGGTCACTTCTGGGAAAGATAGAAGATTCTTCACCCTCCCAAATGTGATCAGGCCAATTTCAAAAAGCTTTTCCTGCTACCATGTGTGCTTTGCTCTTCCCTTATTCTACCCTACTCAGAAGAGGGGAAAGTGTGCTTTGGCAGGGTTTGAAGGAGGAAGAGAAGATACAATCTGTTGATGTTACTATAATATTGGAATTCTAGAGAAGCAAAACACCAAACATAAATAATTGGATGAGGGGCATCTCTATCAAGTTATTGAAGCCCAGACACATCCCTCCCAAGACCAAGTTTAGATTAGACAGACTGTGGCATATTGTGAGTACAGGAAGCTCAATCTATAATGGTGCACAAGTCTGATCAAACATTTGTAGCTCCTGTGACACATACCTTCATAATAAAACAATATTGATCTTATTTTACAAAATCCTATGTAATGCCTTTGAATTATGATATTTCTGGGATTTGTTGTTATTCTTCTAATACGCACACTGAAAATTACTACAAAAAAAGAACACAAACTGAAATATGAAGCCAACAACCAGTCTGCACACAGAATGAAAAATTCTTTACTGAACTGTATGGGATGCAGTGTCTCCATCACTGGTAATGAAGTCTGTGCCAGGAATGAAAGTCCTTCTCACAGACACACTCTAAGACTGCAATACCAGATATTTAACCTGGCTGTTTAATCACATCATTCTCAAAAATGGGACACAGTATTTTAGGCAGTCTTCAAGGTCACAGAATGGGTAGTCACTCAAATGCTAACATTTGTGTAAATTCCTCTCTTCCTTGTTTTGCTTATTCTTAGTTAAAAGGGATCATTTGCCATAGCTAAGGATCTATTCTGCCACTCAAGAACAAAAATATTATTTATTTCAACTAGTGATAGGAGAGCAGGATTGATTTCCTTCATTTTCCTCCTTTCTATTATTTATAACCACTATGGCAGAATTGTAAACAGTCAATGCTATTCCATTCAGTTCAAAAGTCCACTCAAAGAATGTGCCTTCAAGGTATCCATGATAACTGCGGCTGACCTTGTATTTTGGGAACGAAAAACAGCTGTTAGCAATTTTCAATTCTGGAAGTAACTAACAAATTTTCCAAGCTGTTCTAATGATGAGATTCCATGATAATAGCCTCTTCAGCTATTTATAAAGGCATAAAATAGGATGAAAGAAGCTGGGGTAACTAGGATAACAACTGAATATTCTGCATTGATAGTACTACGCAGACATACGACATCCAAAAGTGGAAGCTCAGCTAAGCAGAAAACATTTCCTTTCTGTTAAAAAATATTTACATGAAAGAGGTGGGGAAAACCAATAAAAAAGCATATCCCTCACCATTTTTTCTTGCTATCACTATAGGGTGATTTCCCCCCTAAATTATGTGCTTTAAATTATACCTTTTGATCAAATCCTTTTGCTGCCAGACTCATCCTAAATAAAAGGTATTCTGCTTGGAAGAGCCGGATACATGACCCTACTACCTATTAGTGCCAACTAATCTAGATTTGCCACTGCCTATGCTTGCCTATCTGTTTCTGTATAATGTATTTCTAAATCCCTGCTTATCTTATATTTTTCTGTGTAACATTTAAATACCTCAGTTTCCATAGAGATCTATAGTTCAATCTAAATGTGCAGGGTTTTTTATGTAAACAGTTATCTGTTATCTCATATTGTTGTGCATTGAGAAAAAAAATTCCCCATACATTATGAACATTTTTCTAATTTATACATTTAATACAATCCTTTCCATTTGAAATTGCCTTTATTATTCAGATTTTGATTACTGAACTGAATTATAAAATCCAAACTCATAGTCCTTAGAAAAAAGCCTTGTTTTTCTACTCCACATATTGTTTGTGACTTTTGCTTAATTAATTGGGTACAGGAGTTGGCAACCTGCAGCCCTTCAGACACTCCAGAACTAGAAGTTCTGCCAACATTACCCTTACCATTCATCATGCAGGCAGGGACTTCTGGGTTCTGAAGGTTGGCACCATCTGGAGGGCTGCACATTCCTTGCTGCAAATTTGACAGGAAGGTAGGCCAAAGAATATCTTCAACAGCTGCATGGGAGCAATAGCAGGGAATGAGAGAAAGAGAGAAGGTGAATGAGATGGGGGAGACCGTACAAACCACTTTGTCTTTTATCCTGGAAATAATTATATTTTACTAATTATTTCCAACAGAGAAAGGCACAAAGTAGGTGGTACAAAATTTCTTCTCTTATGATATCTTTTTGTGTTTTAAAAAATTTCATTGCTATACATCTTTTGAAGACACTGGCATAATCTTGCTGCAGAGCTAAAGCAGAAAAAACTGTCACCCTTGGAAGCCATAATTGCGGCTACCACATATTAGCACATGAGAATTAGAGAGTGGGTTCTTTCTCATACACTTAAGAGAGGTTACTAGTCAAAACAAAATTCTTTTCAGCTGTGTCAAGGCCATTCTGACCAGCACCTGGAGGAGGAGTGACAAGACGAGAGAGGAAGTTGGCTTCAGAAGATGATTGGGGAATGTGACCTTTGATGATGGTTTGGAGATGGGTCTTTGATTTCTTTTGGGTGTGGAAAAACCTGGGCCCTCAGATTCAGGTTTTTCCCAGATGTGCCAACATAGTTTCTTTAATAAATTCTCATTTGGATCTAATTGTGTCTGAGTGCTGAATGAGTTATTGGAACTTGGATGGAACGCAGACATAAACTTAATGACCCAATGCTATAAAATGATGATTTTTAAATCAATTTAAACATCATAATTTTCCCAAAAATATTCTGGAACTCACAGCTCAGCTCTGGAGAATTTCTTCTCCTGATGTCTAGTTGTTCTTCATAAAATTGCAATTTCCAAAATTATCTAGGTCAGAAATTAACAAATGGACAAATCTAAATTGGTAATAATTATTATATCAACTTTCTTTTGAGACAATTGAAAATTTCCCATTCAAATCAAATGTTCTATATCAACTAGGTTTTGAACCATTGCATTTTTTCATTTTCTTTTATAAAGCACAAATAATTTAAAATACTAAAACCCCAATAAAATACAAAATTTAAAATACTGGGGGGGGGGAACAAATCTGAAACAATGAATAACGAGAAGAAGCTATCACTTATAGTACCTTCTACAATTCAATGTTTATAGTGGTCAGAATATTAACTAGTTATGTTGGTCTAACAAAATAAGAGACTATAACCCTCTGGTGCACACCAATCTCCTTGCTTTATCTGATATTTTTTTTAAAGTACCTCTCGTTAAAAAATGATTTTTTTAAAAAACTAGAATGTTGCAAACCATTGTACCAGTCTCTTCTATCTTCTTTATATCTGCAGATGCCTCTTGATGTCTGAATTGGGTCCTTAGTATTTATTAGAAAATTATAGGGCAGCCCAGGTGGGTTGCTCCAATCCAATGTGCTCTCTTGAACAAAACCAAACCAAACCAAACCTGGCTGATATAAAATATCATGGATGCATAGTGTTGTGACTTACCGACAAAACAAACTGGAGAACAAATTGTTGCTCATTATTCCCCGCATTGTTCTATATCTATAACTAATTCACATCCAAATAAGAAATCTGGTGAATTGTCTGTTCAGCTTTTGAAATGTGGATACATGGGTATAGCCCATGGGCCAAATCTGGCACATTGCATGAATTTCCATGTGTTTGTACAGCCTGCAGGGCTAAGAAGGGACAGTAAGTTGACAGATTGCCAGGCCTGAGCATCAGCTGTACTCCAAGTGAGAAGCAGGGCTGAGGCCAGGGACAGGGTGCCCTGGGTGGTCCTTTAATGTAATTGAAGTATTTTATATTAGAACATTTAGAACCGGGATGTATTTATGATTTATTTACTACATCCAAAGGCTTGTTGAAATGTGCCTAATACAGTAAACTGTTTTCTTCTTTTTCTGGGGTATATTAGGTATATGCTTAAGAATTGGTATCTGTACATCTTGGACTAACTACATTCTTTTCATCTGATGTTCAGAACTATACATGACTGAATCATGCTTGGTCACTTTCCTAAATAAACTTCATATAGAGAGCAGTTGCTTATTCTTTGTTGTTTGTTTATTGTTTCAGCAACTTCTAAGAATGTTGATCACAATATTACTGTATGCTGAAGTGTGGGTTGTGAGTTGAAAACAAGGGTCAGGCTCCTATATGCAATTTCATTTTAAAGATCATCTCGAATAACCTATTGAAATTAAGTCAGATTTCCCAGGTTCTGGTCTTCCTCCAGGATTATTCAACAGCTTCTCCTTTATCTGAAGTAAAATGTCATCTGTATGTTGATATCTATATACTACTAAAACTCTTGTATCTGTTTATCTGTTTGTTATCTTGCAACAGTGCATCATAGGATGACTTTGGGCCAATCACTCTCTCTCAGCCCAACTCACCTCACAGAGTTGTTATTGTTGGGAAAATAGTAGGAGGAAGGAGTATGTTGTTTCTTTGCTGCTTTGAGTTATTTAAAACATAGAATCACAGGGCTGGAAATCTACTCCTACTCTATTTCTCTCAACCATCTAAACAGGGTTAACTGCAGGCTTTGGACTCTTCTCTGAATAGGGTGGAGATAAAAGTCAATAAGCTGAATTTTGAGAAGCTAGAAATATGGTTGGCAGTTTTCTTATTCAGGTTTAAAGAGGTTTGAGCAGGATTGTTCTCCCCTTGAAAGAGCAAATGCGTAATTTGGAGTGTTTCTACACTCATCTCTATCAAGGGCAGCACACATTTTAATGAGGAGAGTCTATTCTCCTCATTATTTATCCAACTGGGAAAAAGTGGGGAAAGTATCACTGAGCAGTATTGCAGGTTAATTCTGCCCACAGTCAGGATTTCGACCCTGACAGGCTCAAGGTTGACTCAGCCTTCCATCCTTCCAAAGTTGGTAAAATGAGGACTCAGATTGTTGGGGGCAATACAGGGACTCTGTAAACTGCTTAGAGAGGGCTGTGAAGTGGCATATAAGTCTAAATGCTATTGCTATTGCTATTTAATTCTAACTGACCTACCAACTACAGCTGTTTCTGGACAGAAGTAACCTTACATCAATGATCAATGTATTAATAAGACTAGAAATGGCTTATGCTTAGGAAAATATGGTCTGATAGAGTTATAAAGGGTTAAAGCTCACACCTACTTTTTGCTGTCTCCTCTAACTTGGTAGGTTTTTAGATGAAGTAGTTCTACTAAATTCCATAGCCCGGCAACTATTTCTGTGCTACACAATAATATACTATAAAAAGGGGGAAAACAATAACTAAAAAATTAAAACAGAAGAAATATTGGAGCAGCATTAATAGAAACCTCTTATTCAGGATTTTGGAAAAAGTAACTGCTTTTCACCACTGACACCACATTTGAAGCACTGCATTCAACCTCTCCTTCTCTTTCTAGACTAGATATCTGCACCCAGGAATTCTAGACAGGCCTTTTGCACTTTGGCTGACATTCAAAACGATCATGCCTTTGTGCAAATTAACTTCAAGGGCTCTGTCATTTCTCATATTTAAACTGTTATTACTGAGAATCAACACAGCTTGCCAAAGGCAGCTGAAGGGACTGGTTGTGACTGCATGTACACTGTATTTACATCTGCTCACAGAATCACTGTTGTCACAATCATGTTAGAAATCCACATAGATAGCCCCTTGCTCTGAAAAGCTGAAACTCATAACAGCCAATCTTTTCATTAAAAATAATATCCTGAAAAACAACTTTGGGATTATTTAATTGGGTGGAAGAATACTTTGGAAAATGCACGATCTTTTGTCATACAATTATGTGTATAAATTCCCCAACTTATTCTAAAACATCAACTTGAAAAATATTCAAACTACTGCAGCTTCAAGACAAAATAAATTTCCTCATTCTATTCTGCACAGAAAATAGCACCCATGCATGCATGCATGTACTGACACAGTAGGCCACATCACTTCATGTTGTGTGCATTTGGCTTGGTAGAAAACACCAATTCCTTAAAGGAAGAAGTAAAACAAGTGCCAGACAGAAATCCTTCCACTTGAAACTCTGCAGTTCAAGAACTAGAGGGTCAAATAAGGTAAGAATTCCTGCAACTAAAGAAACGGTACCCAGCCATTACACTGCAATCAAAGCAAAAATGAAATCTACAGTATTGCAATAAAAAAGCCAGGGTTGCAGCTAACCAAGAAGTAATTCAGCTCAGTTCTTGAGCACCTGGCATGTAGAATCACAGAGCTCTCTAGGGCCCTTGGGAGGAAGTGGTGATAATTCATTCTGGGAAATTATGGGTTCGGTTTCAGTTTCCAGTTACCAATATTTTGAGCAAGCAGAAATATCATTCTAGATGCTTCCTGCTCTTCATTTACACGTCCTATCTTTTATTGAAAAATTAACCATTTCAGTAACTTCATGATAGGATGTACGCAACTCACACAGATGCATCCTCCTGTCCTTAACAATCAAAAGGCAGTTGGGCATTTTCCCCCCTTAAAAGATTCTGGGAATGCACTCCACAGTTATTTTCTTGCTAAAATGGGGTGTACAATTTTCTCACACAAACAAAGCTCTTGGGCTGCACTATCATGCCTGCAACAAGCAGAAGCATACATTGAAAAACTGTTCTGTTGGGGGCACACAAACACATGCATACACATTTTTGGAACACCCTCAGTAATACTTTCCCCATTTTTTCCCACTTGGATAAATAAAATTCAAATATTACGCATATTTGCTCAGTCCCTTTCAGTAATATTTCTGAAAGGAGAAAAAAAATGAATAAAAGGTTCCAGAACAAATATGATTGGGACCTGCTAGATAACCCACATGCTGAGCAAGCAATGGACTGTGTTTTCCCTTGGGGTCTTACTCCCACAGCCAACCCTGTTCTTTGCTACATTTTTCCTTAGCTCAGGGGGTGTTCTGCTTGCCCACAGAAACACTGTTCAAGGGTCTGTTAAAACACTCGGGCTTGAAATGTCCTCCTCCAGCAATAAATATATAAATGTAAGAACATCATGCCTCTTTCTTAGGCATGGAAAAGAGGAAGGGGGAAATTTTCTCCTGCAGCCCACATGAGCTCCTTGAATCGGTAGAGCACAAGGTAAAAAGTCACAGGAAGGACAAGCTGACTGATGGGGTTTAGGTTGGAGGGTCAGCACGAGGCGTCACAATGGGGGCTCAGACAGAGCCATTTCCTCTGTGATTTTTATCTTTCGTCTGTTCACACATCAGGCCACCTGGATTTCATTCCCAAAGAGATGAACCTTTTCTGTCCCCACCCCCATCCCCAGCACATCTTAACCCTTTCCCTGCCTTGTTGTGCAGTGTCTCCGAAGCAGAGCCCTGCCCTTGCCTGTCCACCTGGCAACCGGAGGCCTGCCTTTACGAGGTAGTGTAAATAATGTAACAAGTCACCTTTTTATCACCTCAGACAAGTACAAGTAGCAACTTTCCTCGCTCTGCCTTTGGCCTGAGTTATGATTTACCTGTAACGTTCTCATTTTAACTAGTTGTGAAAGTAGCCACCGGAGTTTTATGGCATTCTGGAGTTTTATACTTCCCTGTTGCCGTGAGGCTTCTGATTATTTCCTCATAATTCTAGGTGTTTGGGCTAAATGGCAGAGTGCAGGCAAGATGGCTGGCCTGTTTCCTTCACTGAATTTCATCATATTTTTTATCCGGCACCAAAAGTCATCCAACGGAAATTCCATAGATGCAATCCCCCCACCCCCAATAGCAGTTCTGCCATTGTAGAAGAAAAGTATCTGTGTTTTTCTCTCAGACCCTACAGAAAATGTTAGAACTGCTTCCCACAAGACCATTGCATTTGCAGAACAATCAGCCACTGCCTGTTTGCATTTTGAATATTTTATATTCTTGGTTGCCTCTTATGTCATTCTGCATGAATGACATAAATAGCCATCATTTAATCATTTATTCTTAATACTTAAACAAATAAATTATTAATGCAAATTCAGTCAAATTACAAATAATATTTTTTCACCATTGGTATGCTTATTGTTTCAGCCAATAGAAAATAAAATTGAATTTAAAGAGAGCCAGAAAGGAATTATATTATCTATGAGATAGGATTCATCACATTGTTCAAAAGTGCTGAAATACCTTAAAGTGGCAAATGTCAGTGTTGAATTTTAAAGAGATAAATATACAAGTAATTTGTGGTGTTAAATTATTCTGAATTACAGTATCACATGACTGTTAGGTAGAAAATTCTCCCTTTTCCTCCTTTTCTATCACTATAAATTCTATGAAGTTTCTCAAATGCAATGTGCTTTAAATTCATATATAAATATTTCTACTAAGTCAACAGGGGCTTTCTTTTCCCCTTTCTTATAGGTAAATCTTCTATTTTGTAAACAAAAAAGTGCCAATTGTTTATGAATATTTTCAATATATTTCAGAAAAAGCTTGCTACATTTCCCAGAAGAATGGATTTCCAGACAGTGAGAAAGAGGCTACTTTATGTCATAATTGCCAAGATTTGGAGTCAAGAACTAAAGAGGACTCTGTTCAAAACTTCTAAATATACCGAATAAGCTAAAATAGATTGCTGCCTCTGAACCTATATTTTCTACCTACACTGCAAAGAATGAAATGCTATACAGTACTATATGGACCTTGTTGGAAGAAATTTCCCTGGTTCATTCTCAGCTGGGACACACCACAGACGCTGAGAAGAAATGGATGCAGAAGCCAGCTGCCAGAAAGTGGAATTCTTTTAATGTAGGAAGGCAAGAAGCAAAAAG
>JANHFL010002660.1:41736-51822 GCA_032468155.1 Oxyrhabdium leporinum | reverse complement strand
CTTTCTCCTTCTCGCCATCGTGTGCAGGGAAACGAAAGTTTCCCTAAAAAAAAGTTCAATCAATTCCAACTTCTCGCAAAAGGAAAAGATCTCGCGAAGTTGGAATTGATTGAGTGAATTTCAAGGAGAAACGTAATGGAGCTGGAAATAAGGTAGGCAAAGAAATGCTTGGAGAATTGGGGGAAAGCGAGGGCATCTTTGGGTGAAAGCTCTGTGGCATGGCGCTGCAATGGTGAAACGGGCAACGGAGAAGCTGGTGCAAGGGAAGTGGGCTTTTCCTTTCCCCCTGCTCCTCGTAGTTCCCTCGCGCCAGCCTCTCCTTTTCAGCACAGCGATCCACCCTACTGAGCCCAATGGTGAGCTCCATGGCACCTAAGCAGGGGCCAGATCACCACCGAGGCTGGCCCTGCCTGCTCGGAAGACAGCTGCCACAGCCTGTCCCCGGAGCTTGCCTGCCTCCGGCTGCTGCTGCTGCCATGGGGGGAGGGGGAAATCATAAAGGGACAGGCTGCGGCAGCTCCCAGCTCGGTTCTGGCCAGCAAAGAGATGGTGGTTGCAGGCCCTTCGTGCCGGCAAAAAGCAGCTCCAGAAGCCTCTAGCCGCCACCTCTTTGCCGGCGTGAGAAGCCTCCAACTATCACTCCCAGCTCCGTTCTGGGTGGCAAAGAGGTGGTGGCTGCAGGCCCTTCACGCCGGCAAAAAATGGTGCCAGAAGCCTCCAGCTGCCACCTCTTTGTTGGCGCAAGAAGCCTCCAGCTATCACTCCCGGCTCCATTCCGGCTGGCAAGCCCCGGCTGCTCCTTAGCAGCCTCCACTACCTTCTTCTGGAGCTACCCCACACAGAGCATGCAAGAGAGTTGCAGCACCCACCAGGGCCTGAAGAGCACTGGGCTCAGTGTAGCTGTAAGCCCATTGCCTGCAGCACTAAGTAGGCATGCAGGCCAGTGCTCAGCAGCCCAAAGGTGGAAGCATAGGCAGCATGGCTCCACCAGCGGCTTCTCACAAAGAGGCCCTGGTGATGTGCTCTCTCTCTCTCTCTCTCTCTCTCTCTCTCTCACACACACACACACACACACACACACAAACCTGCTTTCCAGCTCCATTCTCTGCTGCGCGTGCAGGGCAAGAAAAGTAGTCTGTGGGATTACGGTAAAAAAAAAATAGTTCAGACTTTCCAACTTCTCATGAAAAGAAAAAAGATCTTGCGAAGTTGGGAGGTCTGAACTATTTTTTTTTACCGTAGTCCTACAGACTACTGGTACTTTTTTTGTAATGCACGCAGCAGCGGAGAACAGGGCTGGAAAGCAGGTTAGTGAAGGGATGTAGCTGCCCTGGGAGGGTGGGGAGGCGAGGGACCATTGGCTCATTGCCTCTTGCACTGGCCATGCCCATCCCCCAGTCTTATTTTTGGGGTAGGGCATATATTAGACCCATCCCAAAAAATCAGGCCATGGCTTATTTTTAGGGTGGGTTTTATCTTCAGGGAAACATGGTAATTGTAAGCGGACTAATTTACTCCATAATCCCTGACCCTGCCTACCATACAGAACAGCCCAAGATGTAGACAGCAATCATAGTTTTTACTGGTACTCATGATTACCACCTTCCTTCTGCCTCTATACCCAATCTGGGACATAGGAATAAGACTAAAAAAAAGAAAGTGCTTTCCCCTTTTTGCTAGTAAAAGAAAGCATGAGGGCAGTATAATCTTGACTAATTAATAGACAATTTGCATAGGCCTAGAGCAGAGGTGTCAAACTTGCAGCGTCACAGCAACGTCATGTAACATATTATAACCTTTTTCCCTTCACTAAACCAGGTATGGGTATGGCCAGTGCGTGATGCATCCGACCCGCAGGCTGCGAGTTTGACAGCCCTTGCCCAGAGCCTCTACAATTCTCAAGACACAAACTGGGACAAAAATAGCCTGTTGCTATATTAGAAAGCATGCAATAGTAAGGGGAAAACAGATGAGTAGCTGGATTTGGAGAAAAAGGTATGTAATCAGTGGTAAGACGTATTAAAAGGAAAGTAATTATGATGGAGAATGTTATAGAAGAAAAGGATTTAAAAAGTCAGACAATAAGAGTATATGTTGACTTAGAGGAGACTGTTGCATCAGAATGAAAAAGAGAAAGGAGAGAAGCAAGAGTGAAACAGCTACAAGAGTGATCACAGAGGCCATAAAAGGGAATTCTGTATCAGTAGCAGCTGATAGTTCAGTTCAGTGACCTGCAGATACATGCTAATGTGGAGCCAATGGCAGTTAGTGGAAGTTGGTGCTGGATGAAGGAAAGTAATGCTCTGCAAGTTGAAGATTATTAAGTCACACAGTACTTCATTGAGTCACTGTGAGCAGCAAGCAACACTGTCAGAGTTTGAGGAGAGCAAAGGGAAAAAGAATTGTAAGTGTGGGTGGCAAAAGTTGAAAATCGAATATCTCCCCTCTGGGAGTCATAGGTAGAGTCCACACCCACCTGACTTGAGGGAGAGTTGAGTCTTATAGAGAATGAGGAAGACTGAGAAGTTGTAAGGGTTGCTAATCAATAGATGGGATGTGGAACTTACAGTGATGGCTACAAATTTTATTTTGCAGGTTTATTCAGTGATGGGATTCAAATAATTTAACAACCAGTTCTCTTCCCTAATGACAGGCTGAGTAGGCGTGGCTGGGTGGGCATGGCCAACTAGACATCACTCACCATGCCCGGCCCTGCCTCCCGGCCACTCACCTCAAAGGCCTTAACAAGATGCAATCTCTATTTATTTACTACTACTAAACATCAAGGAAAATGGCAAGGAAAATCACAGAATGCAGCAAACGTCACTTAAATCTTGCTTAGCAGTGGAAATTTTGGTTCAGTTGTGGCCATAAGTCAAGGACTATTCCTAATGAGAATGTAGGACAAGGAGCATACTTTGCTCACCCCTTTGGGGTGACTTTCAAGAAACATTTCAAGATGAAAGATTTTGGGTGCAGGTGTTCACTTGATGGGGCAGCCACGATCGGCTAAGGGCCGCCAGAGGGAGGCGGGGAATCTGAACGAGGGAAGTGCTCCCAATGAGAAGACCCTTTGGTCACTTCTCACGTGAGGAGATAGGGGCTACCTGGCTGTCTTGGGAGCTAGGGGGAATAAAGAGGCCACCCGGCACTTGCTTTGCTCTCCTGCTTCCGCTCTTGCAAGCTGCCTTTTCTCAGCTCCCCTCATCCAAGCTCTGCTAGTAGCTGCCCCCTTCCCCCTCTCCCTCCTCACTACCGGGCAATCCCATGTGAAGAAGGGGGCGGCTGCACTTTTTAAAAAGGACTTTTAATGAAACCTCCAATGCTGTGGCCAATCCCGAGCCAAAAAACCCAGCTCTCCCCTCTCCACCCAGCATGTCTGCTTTGTCTTGCTAGATCAGGCATAGAGCCTGGGAGAGGATGAGAAATTTAACAGGCGGGGGGGAGGACGGGAGGACTGAAAGGCAGCAGAATGAGGTTCATGAAGTAAACTCAAGTTTCTTAGCTTGGACCAGCCAAAGGCAGCAGGCGGCAGCAGGGAATACAAAGGACAACTGGAGAGATGGCACAGTACTCGACCATCCAGGCTTCAAAGAAAAGTTCTCTTCAGGGCAAGGGGAGCAACCCGCTTTCTAAAAGAAAAGAGCCTTCTAAGCTCCAGATCCTACAAAACAAGTCACGGTGTTCAGTCCGTGTGCCCACCTCCTGCCTTTCTAAAGGGACACTCTCCCCCCACTGCCCTGCTTGCTCCCGCATGTTTCCATCACGGTCCCACTCTTCGCTGGCTCGGCTCACTTACCTCTGCCCGATTTCCCCTCCTTCAGAGGCCCCTTACTCACTCTCCCTGCTTCTTCCCCGATGACCACCTCTTCCTTCGTCCAACTCCAAACATACACACAGAGCAAACACACACACACACACCTCATGGCACCAGAGAGATTTGCCTCCTCACAGAAGGTCCCAGCATTGTGAGGTGTGTGCATGTTTGCTCTGTGTGTATGTTAAGGCCAAGAAGGAGGATACTACTTAGTCGAACTTTTTCCACCTCTCTTTGCAGCCGAAGCTGCTCGGAAGGCAGCTGCTCTGGCCTGTCCCTTTAAGGTACTTGGATGATGCTCGCCATCCAGCCCTGTGCAAAGGCAACCAAGCGGGGCTGCCACCACCAAGGAAAAAGGGCTTGATTCTCTCGGCCCTCCGCAAACTGAAGCTGGGGGGGGGGGACCTTAAAGGGATAGGCCGCAGCAGCTGCCTTCCTAGCAGCTTCGGTTGCAAAGGGAGGTGGGAAAAGTTCAACTAAGTAGTCTCCTTCTTGGCCTTAACATACACACAGAGCAAACACGCATACACCTCACAGCACCGGAGAAATTCACCCTGCACGGATCTCATCTCTAATTCCAAGGGAGCAAACCTTTTCTAGAAGATAGAGGTGGGAAGGGGTGGGGGTCGACGAGAAGTGGTCTGGTGGACATGTCAGTCTGTTTGCTCTCCTGCTACGGGACTGGGGGCGAGTTGGAAAAATGTGGGTGGGCAGTAGCCATTGACATGCTGCCCTGAGCCAGTCTTGCCCTGTTCTGATGTAGCGCCAACAGCTCAGGGTGGGTTATATGGGAACAGGGCAATGCAGCTTCCATGAAGTGGAGAAAGGGCGCCTGTGTCTCTTACTTGCCTGCTTCTCCCTTGGAAGGTTGAAGGAGGAAGGGTCACCTCTCCTGCCCTGAATTAGTGGCCCAAGCTCCATTTGCCTGAAGGACAGGAGGGGGAGGGTGCATCTGGTCTGGAAAGAACCTGGCTGGGGGCCTGTGGGCCCATGGGCCAGCGTACAATTTTCTGCTTCCTGCCCTGCTCCTTTCTGGCAGTTGTCCAGCCTGCCAGAGCACTGCCTTCCCTGCTCCCAGAAGACACAGCCTCTCCGCAGATGGCCAAGGAAGGTACCGGCAAGGGAAGAGGTTTACAAGCTTGTGGGATCATGGAGCTATTTGTCTGAGGTTTTTACAGCCTGCCAACAGTGAAATCCAAAACCTGCCCAAGGATCAGGAGAGGCGTGTGGGCGAGTCTCTCCGGCACCAGTAGGTGTGTGTATGTTTGCTCTGTGTGTATGTTAAGGCTGAGAAGGAGACAACTTAGCCAAACTTTTCCTACTTCTCTTTGCAGCCAAAGCTGCTTGGAAGGCAGCTGCTCCGTCCTATCCTTTTAAGGTACATGGATGCCGCTTGCCATCCGGCCCTGTGCAAAGGCAGCCAAGCAGGGCTGCCACCACCGAAGGAAAAGGACTCAATTCTACCAGTCCTCCACAAACTGAAGCAGGGTTGGGGGGGAGGGGGGACCTTAAAGGGACAGGGCTGCACACGTGCACCGCAGCGGTCTCACCCCTAGTGCAGCAGTCTCCCAGAAGCAGCACATCTCTTCATTGCAGTCTGAATGTGGAACCGAGGCAGAGGAGAGGGTGAGCAGGCAGCATGCAGGTGGAAGGATGTTGAGAGCCAGACCCAAAAGGTAGCCGAGCCTCACCATGTCCACCCCAAGGTGGATCAGGGTGGAGTAGGCAGGGCCAGCCAGTGGTGAGATTTGCCAGTTTGCCGAACTGCGCAGAATTGTAACAACTGGTTCACCCGAACCGGTCCAAACTGGCAGCAGCCTACCTCTGGGTTTATCTCTAACTATGATTTCATTATGGGCAGATCTGGCATATATGCCTGAGGCCTGCATTGATGTAACATCAGGGAGGCTCACAAAGAGGGAGATGCCTACCTAGGTTTCAGATCTTGCATCAAACAACTCCATGGTAGAGAAGATAGAGTGGCAATTGTCACACAAGATTTTCCAACTTACTAGATGCATTATTCTGCAGATTAAATGTTGCTATTTGTGAGGTTAGGCCTCAGAGACAAGTTATGGGTATTGTTATATGAACCTCCTTACTCCATAGCCTCCATCCCTATTTGGCTGGTTTTCCAAGGTCATTAAATTGTTGGTTGTGGAGGACTTCAACTTACCTACTCTGGGGTTGGAGGAAATAGATAATGATTTTGTGGCCAGCATGATGACTATGGGCTGTCACGGGAGATTTCAAGTCCCACCCACATAGGCATTTTTATAATTTGCTTGTCTCAAAATAACTGAGACACAATCTAAGGGTGGGCAGCATCTCTATGAGTCCCTTGTCAAGGTCAGATCACTCTCTACTTCTATAAAATTAACCAGTGTCACAAGTTTTGGAAGCCCTTGCATCCTTTCCTGCTGGGTCTTGAATAAGAGTTTAACTACAACTCCTGACAAAATTGCTCCTGAGTGACTCTGCTTGCCAATCATAGGGAGCTGTCTGGATCACCCAGGAGTTCTGAGAGAAGAAGCAACATTGGTATATTGGTATAAAATTAAGAGTGAATGTGACGAACATGGGTAAGAGTTGAAGTTCATACCCATATCTTTTATTGCAATAGCATGAACATTTATTAAGGTAAAGGAGTGCCCACTATTTCCCAAAGCAGCCTGCCATTGGTGAATATCTCTTACTATTAGGAAACCATTCCTGATATCTGACCAAAATCAACAATCATGTAACTTAACATTGTTTCTTGTTCTGCCTCCGTTCTCACCACTGCTGTTCTTGCCAACATTCCAATGCGGCATATTCCATTGATCCATCTGCCCCCAATTTTTTTCTTGCATCCTTCAACTGCCACCACTGCTACTGTCACCTATGCCCCAGCACAGCATATCCCACAAGCCTACCCACTCCTCAATTTCCTGCATCTTCCTCTCCTTTCCTCACTCTGCTGCCAAATGTGACTCATGTCACTTTGGCATCATCTATTTTTAAGGTGCTTCTTCGGGCCCATTGCATTATCTTCCAACATTTGCATCATCCATTGTGACCATTGGAGGGAAGAAGGTAATCACAAAAGTGTATCACATGAATAACCACACTAACTGCAGACTAGGGAATGGATGAAGGCTCTCTCCACCTCTCCCCAATCCCATTGCAATCATCGACTCTTCTTCTTCCTTTCCTTTTCCAGCTCACTTTGTCCATTCCTTCACATCCGGTGCTTTTTCCATGCTTCCCTGCTCCTGATTCCCTACCACCAAATCTGCCAGATCTTGCCATTCCCAAGGAATTTTCTTTCTGGCCTCTGTCCCTCAATTTCTTCAGCCTCATTCTCTCAGATCTCGCAATACTCATCCAACATTTTAAAATTTCCACCTAAATAACTATGCATATATATATATTGTTCTAAATTAAATTTATGGAGATGATGATGATGGATAAATGGAGTAAGTAATTGAAGAGGAACTGGTGAAATGTTGGAGCAAAATAGAAATTGGAAAATTAATTGGAAATAATCTGCTGCTCAACCACTAAAGATAATGCTAATGAAACAACCCCACCTGCTTTTTTTATTTAGTCACATAGATTCAAAGGAATCTGTGATTTTTGTGATGATCTAGAAATAGAGAACACATTAATTGCAGCATTTCTATTTATTTATGGTCATTTGGGTGGAGAACTTATTGCCTGGCTTTACCTTTGCTGGAATGTAAATAAAATCTAGTAATTCTAATTTTGCAGATAGATATAAATTGAGCATGAGCATATTTTATGTGTACTTTTTTTCTAGACTTTTCATATGCCCTTGAATACAACAAGGGTTATTTGCTGTTTCGTGTTCCAAGGAATGGATCTGATTTCTGAACACTATAATCTCACAGAATCTTAAGAGTTTCCTTAATAACAACCATGTCATTGTCCCTTCATCTGCCAATTCTGCTTGACCCCAACTATGAGTCCCTGCAAACAGCCATTTTCCAACTATCTTTTTAATTTTGACTGGACCAGTTTTATTGTATTTTACAAATACCCCAGGTATATAGAGGCTATATCTAAATTCCAGTCCAAACTAGTCCTGTCAATTGTTTTGTTTTGTTTTAATCTTATTCTGAAAACAAGAACATGGAAATCAATTTTTCCCCATTTCTGTTATGGCTAGGAACCCATCACTTTCAGCTCAGCTACAGGATTAATCTATTGAAGAGTTTGTAGGAGTTTTGCTGACAAGTAAGCATTTTCAGAATATATTACATTGCTTCCCCTCTCAGAAGCACTACTTTATAAAAACAGCTCTGCTTTTGTCTCCTGACACTCAGCAAGGAGAGGAGGAGGAGGAGGAGGAGGAGGAGGAGGAGGAGGAGGAGGAGGAGGAGGAGGAGGAGATCATCATCATCATTTTGGGGAACTTCTAGTCCAACCCTCTACTCAAACTGGAGTCCTTGTACCATTCCATACAAATGTCCAATCTTTTCTTGAAAACCTCCAGAAATGGTGCACCAACAACTCTCGAAGGCAAGCTATTTCATAAGAATACCATAACCACAACCATAATCAAAGAGAGTCTTTTCTCTCTGCAAGTGGTATACATTATGGGCAACTTGACACCAGCCACAAAAGTCAATTTAGGTCCAGTGTGTTCTTCAGAAAAGAGTCTGTAGACCCTATCAATACTTGTTCAGTTTGGCTTAGGGCTCAGGTTTAAAATGAACTTTTAAAATGTTCTATTGAGCAAGTACAATTGACCATTCTGAAAGAATGATGAATGCCAGTTTTGAAATGGCTCCTACAGTTTTAGATTCAAGCTCCTTCAATTTTTACTTTTTTTAAAAAATTGCATATTCATAAAAGTATATTGATTTTGACAAGGATTTGATGTTGCAGGCATAGTTGTTCCTTACTGACAGATAAAAAGGAAAAGACACCCTCAAGCCAAGGTAGACTCCTAGAGAAAAATCCATGTAATTTGCTTTGCAACATTGCATGCCTGGTTTGGCTTTGCCTTGTTTCAGAATATTTTTTCAGCTCGTCTACAGCCCTTGAATTCCTAGGTGATGCTCCTTTCAGGAACTAACCAGGGCCAGATTATCTGGGATTAGCAAAATGAGCTAAGTACTGCAAAGCATTATCATATTTCACAGACTAATATAAAAGTTCCTGGAAAATGAGTTTTATAATATTTTCAATCCACAGGTCACACTAAACCAACTGAACAGAGAACCAAACCTCAAACACCACGAACAGTTGATTTTCCCTGATACAATTGCCTCTTTTTGACCTTCTTCCTTGTGAAAAACAATAGGGTTGCATGAATGCACCAATTCATTTAAGTGGTAACAATCCACAGGATTTGATTTTGATCAAAGGGTGAGAGCCTAGAGAATTTTAATTATGCTGAAGCCTGTACAGATCACAAGCACAGAGAGGTACCCGGTTGAATCTTCAAATAATAAGGCAATAGAATTTTGTTTTCAACCTGATTACAATTTTTCAATTAAAAAGTACTGAAAATCCTGTGGCAGGGACCTCCCAATGTTCCTGAACTTCAGCTGCCAATAGGCACAACTCACATAGGCTAAGACAATAAATACAGAAATCTGAAGGTCAGCAACATCTGGAAAGTCATACATTTTACTTGTCTGTTTTAGGTTTCTCTGCTTAGTCTAGTTCTGTGCCAACTGAAGGTAAGTACAGAATTAAATATTTGTTAAATACAATTTAGCAATAATTTAAAATGTATAAGCTTGAGAAGGTAAAGAGACTTTTAAGAAGAGATTAGGCAATAGACAGCCACTTCTCTGGAATAGTATAAGATCTACTGCTTGTGGAAGAGCTTGGGCTAGAAGATTCTCAAGGTCCCTTCCAATCCCATTATTTGAAGTTCTAAGACAGTGTCTAAGTGTCTAAACTTATGGATCTTGCCTAATCTCTTTCTTATTCAATCTACCTTTGGATTATGGATTTCCTGTCTGGCAGCTCTCAGAGGGTCAGATTAGGTAATCATACCTCTTCAGACCTTATTCTTAACACTGGTACAACACAGGGTTGTGTGTTGAGTCCCTTACTCTATACTCTTTATGTGTAAGACTGCATTTCCACTCACACTAGTAATACTATTACTAAATTGGCAGATGATACAACAGTGGCGGGACTCATCTTCGAGGGGAATGAGTCTGCCTATCAAGATGAGGTGGACTGGTTGCTTTCGTGGTGTGGAGACAATAACTTGGTCCTCAACACCAATAAGACCAAGGAGCTTA
>JANHFL010002660.1:5842-16460 GCA_032468155.1 Oxyrhabdium leporinum | reverse complement strand
CTCACTGGAGAAGAGCCTAATGCTGGGAACAATTGAGGGCAAAAGAAGAAGGGGACGACAGAGAATGAGGTGGCTGGTTGGAGTCACTGAAGCAGTCAGTGTGAGCTTAAATGGACTCCGGGAGATGGTAGAGGATAGGAAAGCCTGGAGGAACATTGTCCATGGGGTCGCAATGGGTCGGACATGACTCCACAACTAACAACAACAACAACAACCTTCTGATAGGCATCTTTTCTGAAGCACTTCTACATTAAATGAAGAAACAGATTCATTCACATAGGATTGAACAGGCTTAGTTCACCCTCATCTCTTCAACAAAATGTGTCAGGCATGGACATTAAGTGATGGGGAAAGTGTATGGAACAGGTAGCTTATTTTGGCATCCAGTATTGCCTTAGTGGTGCAGTAGATTTTTTCTGGACTGATAGCACTAGAAAAATACTGAGGCAGATACTGAGGAAATTACAAATATTTGTAATTGCCATTTTTAATTGCTTCTATGTCCCTGTCACATAAAAATATCAAGCATGATTAATCCTCAATTTGTTTCTCATTGCTGTTACAGAGGATAGGAGAAATCATTCATAGTAACACTGTCTCCTCCCCCCACTCCTTCCTTTCCCAACTAGAATTGGTTGCATCCTCTTTATGTTAAAAAGATATCCTGTAGCTTTAACTACAATGTGAAAGTTGATTCTCCTGGTATTGAGATAAAGTGATAGGAAAAGACTGGTCAGCTCAATTTTGGCATGTCAATCTGTTATTAAAAGCACAGGAGCAGAACCATTTTTAAAAGTTCCCATCAACAGTAAATTGCATCCTCTTTCTTGTTATGCTAAGACTTTAATGTTCATTAACATTTTCTGACATTACAGCAGCTCAACAAATAGTGAAATCTTTTTTGCCTCAATAAATAATAAATCATGTATTGGTTCAGGTGCTACAACTCCTATTTTTGCCTTGAAACAGACAGGCATGTTCTGAAGACAGTAAGTTTTCTGCTTCTCCACTTCTCTTTCAGAATCAAGTTTGGCAAATGAGATAAAATGGAACTCTAAAGTCTTGGTCCAATTCATTATTTTAAATAAATGGCACCATTGCAGTGATGCTAGTACAAGTATCTGAAAATTAGAAAAAAAAATCAGTTGAATAAAGAATTCAGGTACATAAAAATTTTGCTGCTTTTTGTATGGAATCATTTTTGTATATGAGCAAAATGTTCACTCATCTACATATTAAAATATATTGGAAGTTTTGTTTTGTCTTTTAATTGGATGACACTGACAAGTTTCTCTTTTTAGCTCAAGTGATAGAAAGAATAGTAAAAAGGTTGTTCATTTTTTCATTATTCCTCAAAAGACATGCCCAAGAAGGGGCAACATTTGGCATTTGATTTTCTGGCAGAGATGGGGAAAAGAAGCAGGGAAATTCACCAAATGGGGGGACACATTTAATCGAGTAGTCTGGATAGAACACCTGGTTAACACTGTGACCAAAGTGGGGGAAAGTGTTGAAACCCTGAAAAGAATTTCCTAAGAGGCTTTATTTCTAGCCAGTTCTTGCATGGGAGAGAAGCAACTGAAGGCTGCAGTATGGGAAAGGCCTCAGAAAGCTAGTGTGGAATATTAAACTTTAATTGGATGGTCCATTTATGGTCCCCCTCAAAGACAAAGCTCAAGTAGATGATTACTGTATAGGCTGGATACTCCCTCTCTATTAAGTTTACGTACAAGTATGAAAATAACTTTAAAAATGGAAATAGAACCATGCATACTGCTTTGAGTTTTGAAGAAAAAAACAAGTGAGGTGTAATAAACTTATTAGATTTTTTTTAAAGTCAGGCTAATTAACTGAAGATTTAAAAATAGTCACTTTATACTTTGCATGTTGTAATTAACAATGTGAAAAGCATTCACAGATCAAGAAGTTTCTGAAGAAAAGCAAATAAAAAAACAGAAATACATGCAGATATCACACATAGAAGAGAAACTATTTTATTTTTGAAATTCTGTTTCTGGCAAAGTGAGAGGCTATATAGAGAGAATCTGACATCCACATGAGCAAGGAAGAACTAGAAATTTGCAAATCCCCTCAACTGTTGAAGAAAGAAAATTGTCACTGTCTTAATAAAATATGAGAAGGGATATCGGCAATGTTCTGTATCCCTCCTTATTCAGACCATCTTACTATGTACTATACTAAAACACTACTTTTCAGAGGAATCCCACAGTGAAAGGGAATGGAGGTCACAAAGTACCCCTCTGAAATGAATTTTGTTATCTCTGCAGCCCGTATTCATTTTCTCCTGAGGGAAATACAACACATTAGGCAGACTGTGATCTGCCTTCAGAATGTGGATTGTTTTGTGGGGCTGCACATTTGCTGTGCACCTATCTAACCCCATCCACTCATTATGCTAGAAAAACCTGGCTCTGATTTCCATCAAAACTATCAGTTCTCTTCTTACATTCTGTGCTTCCTAACCTAGGAATTTTGTTTTCACCTTCAATTCCAAGCCAAGCTGGATTGCAGAACAAAATGCCCTTTGGGCACCGGCTGAGAGGAGATATATCAGGGAAGATTGATAGTAAAGTTACTTTTTCATCGCTGTTTAGTACTGTTTAGTAATGGTCACTAAACAGGACAGTCACTAAACAAGGACTGTCTGTATTGTTCACATTTTGCCTTCCTAATTCAAAAGCAATTTCTTTCTGATCTCTTATTATGAGAAGGGCTGAAGCTGAGAGAAAGTTTCTCCTTGACCCCGGAAGGCACTTGAAAGGCTGCTTCCCATCATCTTGCAATGGAGATTAGGTGGGAGAAGCAACTAAGCCTAGAGTGGACTGAAAAAGGAACATTGGCCAGTGGAGGGAGCACTCTTGCTCAAAGTAACAGCTGAGTTGTGGCCACCACCCTTGTATTTGCTGGCCACAGTTGAACTCAGCTGGAGTAGCAGGATTCTATCAAGATCTTACTCTTGAAATCCAATGGATGCAAAAAAGGAAAGGGGAAGGCAGTGGTAGCAGCAGGAACTGGATCAAGAATTGAATTCCCATTTAAATGAAATGCCAAAAGGCCATCAGTGGAAGTGACATTTATGATGTTACTACAAATGCATTCAGTAAGAAAACTGAGTAGCAGGAGCCGGAGCAGGGGGGAGAACAAGCTATAGTAAAAACTGCCATCTGTACATTGTCCCATTTTTAATATTCTGTATTCTCATAAAAAGTGTTGTTTCTGTCACTATTCAATCTCACAAACTCACACAGAACACTGTTAAAAGTCAGCAGTGTGTGAAATGGTATTTTAAAATAAATGAAACCAGCTCACAGAGCTGCGGAGGAATATTGCAAGACTGGGGTGCTGACAGACAGGCACTGAAAAGTAACAACCGTTATCATCTTAAAGCAAAGCGGATTAAATAAAAACCCACAGCTAGTGGTGCATTACCAAGTCTGATATTGACACAGCTGCTGGGGTGGTTATTTTTCATTGTCTCATCAAGACAAAGCATCATGGGATATCAATCTTCCCTCTGTCAGGCCAAGCCCTGTATAAACTTAGTTGTTGTTGTCATCATTGTTGCTTATATTTTCATTATACTCCTTTTATCATAGGAGCCAGTCATTTGCTATTTGGGGAAGGGAGGGAGGGGAGGCAGGAACCAGTGAAATGGGGGCCAGGGCATTCAAAGCAAGGTGATTTCTCCAAGGTCAAGGGGTCTTTTCTTTTCTCCCCACCCCCCATCCCCAAGCAATTCTGTTTAGGCGAGAGCTTAACATCTGGGCAAGAGTGGGCTGGGAGATAGGGTAGAAGGTAGAAATGACTTTTTTTGCATCTACAAGACAGAGATGAGGTTTATCGCCTGTTGGAAAAATCTTCTTCCCTCAAAGCTAAAAAGAGCTGAGAAATATGATTAATGGTCCTCCCCCCGCCGCCCATCCTCCCACCGACTTGCCTTTTCTGTAACCAGCTTTAGTTCACAATGAGCTTAGCTGGCCTATGAAATGCAATTCAGGTTGCAGTGAATTATTTTTCATATCGTACCTGTTTGCAGGTACTCATTTTCTCTTCCACCATGTGGGTGGGGGGAGTTCTGACTGGTTGATAACTCTTTCTTTTACATCATGGTTTACATAGCAAGAGGCTGTATCCACATGTTAATGAGCCTCTTCTGTATGAACCACAACACAACCATTTTTCATCTGTAAAGGCACCGGAGCTATCATGTTACCTTCTACAAGAGATGGGGAATTGATCACAGAATAATACAGTATAATACTATAGCATATTTGCTAAAAGTGCAGAAATGTCAGAAACTTTACAAATACCTATTTAATTGCTTTGGGTATTTAAGCTAGTTTTTTAAAAATCTTATTTTAACAGATTCCTGGCCTTTATTTAGGTAAAGAAAGTATTATATCTTATCCCGTACTGCAATTCAATATAATGCAAACACAAGCAATAAAAAATAATACAACCAGTGTCTTAAATTTTAAAACAGCTGATTTTAACAAACTCAGAGAGACCATAGGAAAGATTCCATAAACAAAAATCCTAAAGGGTAAAACAACTCAAGAAGTGTGGGAAACTCTGAAAAATGCAATCATAAAAGCCCAGTCCAGCACAATACCACTGAAAAAGAAAAACAACACGAAGAAACCAGCATGGCTGCACAAGATCTCTCTGACAGACTATAAGACAAAAAGGAGAAGTACAAAAAAGAAGGACAAATACCATGTTTCCCCGAAACTACAACCTAACCCAAAAACAAGTCCTAGTCTGATTTTCATGCCTGTGCCTAATATAAATCCTATTCCAAAAATAAGCCCTAGTTAAGCCCTGCCCACTATCTGGTTGTATGCTTTGGTTTTTGACAACTGTGATATCTGGCGTGTTGTGTTCCAAACGATGATCTGAATGAAAGTCCCACAGGATCTTCACCTTCTCATTTTTGAAAACATTTTCCACTCTATGTTCCCATGACTTTTTGGTTATAGGTAAGTCATATTTTTTAAATAATGATCAGTGGAATAATTTAGCAACTCAGTCATGTCTAGCTGTCAGCCTTGGGAGCCATATTTGTAGAAGGCCTGTGTGGCTGTTACATTTTACTGCCTGGGAAATTGGGAGGGGGGGTATTCACATGTAGCAGGGGAGTATAGAGACAACATTCTTCCCCAGTGAGTCAAGGACATGTGCACCTGAAAGAGGAGTGCCAAAAGGAAGGCATCCATTTGATCTGGAAGTGGACTGGGCCATGTGATCATTGGGGATGGCCTGGAGGTAGATCTTTGATTTTCCCTTGTGGAGGGAAAAATCAGGAGCTTCAGATTCAGGTTTTTCCCAGATGTGCCAACATGGTTTCTCTAATAAATTCTTACTTGGATAACTTGGTTTCTGAGTGCTGAATGGAAGAGGGGGACTTTGCAGGAACCCTGACAATAACCTGAATCTCCCAAAAAGTTTCAGAAGCTCCCCGACATCAGGGGCTGTCCGTGGTCCTGAGCCCCGATTGTCATTCCAATCTCAGGTGGCATGAAGACTCAGGAAAGATGGAGGAGAAGTTATTACTCAATGAGGAAGAAGTGGGATCTACCAAGGTGCCTCTCAAGGAACCCCTCCCCTCCCCTCTTGGAGGAGTTGAACCAAGAAATGGAGGCAGCAGAAGTGGAGCAGCTGAAAGGTGCTTGGCAAAGGGATTCGGGCTACTGAACCGGGACTCAGGGGAGCCTGGGGATGAAACGGCTGGACGATGGAATCCATGGTTTGACCTGGAGCGAATCCAGACCTTTGGTGTCGGATAGACCTTTGGTGTCGGATAGTCCTGGAGAGTCCCGTGAACTTCGGCAGCCCTGTGGAAAGGGGTCCTGAACCAGCCAAACTTCTCTTTCCTGGAATCAGCGGCAGTGAAGGTGAGATGCCTGGCTTGGTAGGTGACCTGAGGTCAGCCAGATGTTGCAGAAGACTGCCAGTGATTGAGGGACTGCAGAGACCAGCTACTCCCTCCTGACAGCTGGTGTACCAGTTACCCCCAGTGGAAGCCATCCCACTCGGGTGGGCATATTATCCCGGCCAGGGGTGGGTGCAGTGCCAATGGATAGCACCCCTGGGATTCCCGCAGGTCCCGGTCCAGCCACAAATGGCAGCCCTGCCTAGTGCCAGGGCACAGCAGATGGGTCCAGTACCTATGTAAGCCAATCAACCTGGCTTGCCTGTGTGGGAAAAACCACCCCAATTTAGAGCAAGATTCGATGGCAAACCCTGGAAAGCTGGCTTATTTCCTTCATTGTGTGTGGGCATACATCGATCAATATGGACTGCTCTTTCAGACGGATCACAACCTGGTGTCAGCAATCATGGAAGGGTTGAATGAAGGCAATGCTTCGGACTGGGTTACCCAACTGCACAATGAGGGGGCGGTGGAGCTTGATGATGCAGGTGCATTTGTCCAGTTGCTTCGGGCCAGATTTGATGACCCAGACCACACAGAAGAGAATGAGGATCTCATAAAATCAATAAAGCAAAGCAAGCGACCCTTGAAAGACTTTGTCTGGGAGTTCAGAAGGGTTGCTGGAAAACTGAGGGTTTGGCCTGAACGGGTCCTCCTCTACTATTTTAAAGAAGCGATTGACTCAGAAGTCAAGAAGGCATGTAGCATTTGAGGAATACCAGAGACATTGCCAGAATGGTATAGAGTGACCATAGCCTTAGATCGAGCATTGAATCCCTGGGGGGAAACCCCACCTGAGAAGCAAATGAGGAAGTCTTGGGGCAGGAAAACTCCTGGGAAACCCACCATTCCATCAGCCACTGCACCAAGGCAAACTGACCCCATCAAGTGTTACCGATGTGGCCAGGTGGGCCACCGAGCATCTGAGTGCACGGCGCCCACACCAGTCCCGCTGACTCACCCGTCGACAGCAGCTAGGGGAAGGGGAACCCCAAAGAAACCTCCGGATGGGGGGAGATTTGCCCAACAAGCAGTGGAGGTTCCCCTTCTAAAGTTAGAGGATGAAGACAAATCGGCTGTGGAAAACCCTAGGGAAGTGAGTGATGGAGAAGCCGACCCAACAGTGAGTGGGGTGATTTACCCCTTTTCTGTAAAAGTCAAATTAATAGTCCCTAACTCTGGAGACCAAGGAGAAGTGGAAGCAGTCATTGATACTGGGTGCACGAGATGCATAATTGGGCTCCCCCTCGTAGAACAGTTGGGGATAAAGACTGAGCTATTGAAATCCCCTATAAGATTTGAGCAGGTCAATGGGACACTAATTGGTGGAATCCCTGCCACTCAAGTAAAGGTGGAAATGGGAAAGCATAGGGAGATATTGTGATTCATCATAGCCCCCAGGATGTCCGAATCGGTGATCTTGGGGTTAGCCTGGCTCAATAAGTGGGCCCCTTGCATCAAATGGGAGAATGGATACCGGAAAATAATAATAGGCATGGGGCTGCTACCCTCCTTACCGCCAGTGGGTGCCCAATTTCCCATTTAAAAGTCCTCGGCAGCCACAGCAATGGCTGTGGAAGCCCTGCCTGGGGAACCTCGGATTCCCAGAGAATACAAAGATTTGGAAGCCATTTTCAGTGAGGAGAGCTATAACCTCCTTCCACCCCACTGATCAACAGACTGCGCTATTGAAATAGAGCCTGGGGCTAAGCTGCCAAAGCCTAAGATGTACTCTATGACTCTGGCGGAAATGACTGAATTGCAAAAGTACATAGACACTAACTTAGCCTGCAGCTTCATTGAGTCTGCGAAATCAAAAGTGGCGGCTCCTGTGTTATTCAAAGAGAAGAAAGATGGGGAGATGAGATTATGGATTTTAGGGGGATAAATGGTGTGTGTATTAAAAATACCTAACCCCCTCCCACTAATGAAGGACATTGAACCATTTGTCAAAAGGAAAGATCTTCACCAAGTTAGTTTTGAGAGAGGCGTACTATTGAATTCATATCCGAGAAAGCGATGAGTGGAAAACTGCTTTTAACTACCTCTTAGGAAATTTCAAGTTCCGAGTCATGCTTTTTGGTCTCCAGGGGGCCCAGCAGTTTTCATGCAGTTGATAAATAAAGTACTCCATGAGCATCTGTATAACGGGGTACTAGTTTACTTGGCAGATATTCTCATTTTTACTGAAATCATGGAAGAACATGTGAAGTTAGTGCGGCAAGTGCTTAAGAAACTCTTGCATGCTAAACTCTATGCTAAACTTTCAAAATGCCAGTTTCACAAATCCTCCCTAGATTACTTAGGTTACAGAGTAACTAGCGAAGGCATTGAGATGGATCCAGGAAAAGTGAAAGCGGTGCTGGATTGGCAAGCCCCTAGGACACGTAAACAACTCGAACGTTTCTTGGGTTTTGCAAACTTTTATCGGCAGTTCATTCTTGCATTTGTGGAAGTGGCACTTCCACTTACCAAACTGTTAAAAGCAGGGGCACCTCTCGTGAAGCCAAAACCTTCCCAGCCCCTGGCATGGACAATGGAGTGTCAGAAGGCTTTTGAAAAACTGAAGAAGCTTTTCGCAGAGGAACCTATTCTCCAGCATCCAGACCTGAATAAATCTTTTATCGTTCAAGCTGATGCTCGTGACGTAGCAATAGTAGCGGTGCTGCTGCAAAAGAATCTGGAGGGACAGCTGCTGCCTTGTGCATATGTGTCCAAAAAGCTAATGGACACTGAGAGAAGATGGGCGGTTTGGGAGAAGGAAGCCTTTGCTGTTCGTTGGGCTTTACTTTCCTACAGGCACTTCTTGGAAGGGGTTAAGGACCCTTTTGAGATTTGGACTGATCACAAAAACCTGGAAGCTTTGAAAACCCCGAGGAAGCTTTCCCCAAAATAGGTTCGCTGGGCTCAATACTTTAAACGCTTTAACTTTGAGTTTAAGTATATCTCGGGGGGAAGAATTTGTTGGCAGATTCCCTTTTGAGGAAGCCCCAATTCAACAGTCAATGTGAAGAGATCGTCCATCCGATGATTTTGCAAAAAGAGGTTATGGAGCAAGCAGTAACTCGAGCTCAGAGGGGGAGGAGGCTCCGGAGGAGAAATTAGCAGCAGATTTAAAGGCGGCACTTTTGAAAGACCCATGGTTCCTGGAAAATCATCAGGATCTGACAATGAGGGATGGTTTGGCTTGGAAGGGATCCAAGCTTTATATCCCAATGAATTTAAGGCTTCTAATATTAAGCCGAAGCCATGATTCTCATCTGGGGGCATCATTTTGGGTTTTTGAAAACTTTACATATGGCCAGGAGACAATTTTGGTGGCCAAAGATGAAAGCAGATATAGAAGATTATGTGAAGAGCTGTTCCATATGTGCTACCAGGAAGCATCATCCAGGAAAGCCACCAGGATTGTTGCAACAGGTGGCTGAGCCTTCAAGACCCTACGAAGAGATTGCTATGGAATTCATTGTTGAACTTCCGGATAGCGGAGGCAACACAGTGATATGGACAGTAATTGACTTGTTCTCAAAGCAAGCCCATTTTGTTGCTTGCCAGGAATTGCCTTCAGCCAAGAATTGTTTGTAAAACAGGTCTACAGACTTCATGGTGTGCCAAAATATATATCAGATAGAGGGGTACAATTCACCGCCAAATTTTGGAGGGAGTTCTTAAGGGCAATTGGATCTTCCCAGGGGCTTAGCTCTGGATTCCATCCAGCTACTAATGGGGCCGTAGAACGCGGGAACACCATGGTAGAACAATATATTAGGTGTTATGTAAATTATCAACAGGAGAATTGGGCTGAATTGTTACCGTTTGCCGAGGTCACTTATAATAACACGGTGCATAGTAGTACTGGGTTAACCCCATTCCAAATTACGGCGGGTAGAGAATTTGTGCCTATGCTGGAGTTACCAATAGAGAAACCTACTTCCATGTCATTTAATGAATGGATGGAAGCTTTGAGAAAAGGGTGGGAGAATATGAAAAAGGCTTTAGCCGAGGCTGCGGAGAAGTAAAGGAGGCAAGCAGATGAGCATCGTTCTCTCCAGCCTCCATTCAAAATAGGAGATAAAGTGTATTTGTCGACCAAGTATCTCAGGTTAAAGATCCCTAGTAAGAAATTGGTTCCTAGATTCTTAGGACCTTTTCCCACTGTGAAAATAATAAACCCGGTAATGGTTCAACTCAGTCTTCCTAGAATATTGGGGAAAGTTCCATTGTAGTTTGTTAAAATTGGCTGTTAAGTCGAGGTTAAGACCTTCTACTGCACACACACACACCCAAACCAGTAGTAGTTCAAGGAGAAATACTATAAAGTGAAGAAGATCTTGGATTCTAGAATGTTTAGAGGAAAATTGCAATATTTAGTACATTGGAAAGGGGCTTTTTTAGTACATTTGTCTGAGGCTACCTGGGTGAAGAGTTGGGATGTGAATGCTGATAGATTGGTCAAAGAGTTCCATGAGAAATTTCCTGATAAGCCAAAGGGTCCCCCTGGTGCCCCCCAGATGGTTAATGACTATAATTTTAACCCCCTGTGCTTTTGTTTGTTCCAGGACGACATTCTTTCTGGAAGGGGGAAAGCCTGTCAGCCTTGGGAGCCATATTTGTAGAAGGCCTCTGCGGCTGCCACATTTTAGTGCCTGGGAAATTGGGAGGGGG
>JANHFL010002659.1:107476-118976 GCA_032468155.1 Oxyrhabdium leporinum | reverse complement strand
CATCCATCCATCCATCCATCCATCCATCCATCCATCCATCCATCCATCCATCCATCCATCCATCCATCCATCCATTTATACTAGTCAAATTGATATAGCTATCCATTTCACCCTAGACTGATTATTATCCTCATTATTACCACCACTACTATCACCACCGTTAAAGTGCCTGTGAGAGATTTAACCAGCATTCTAGGTTTAATAGCCACAGTTTTTTGATTGTGCAGCATTTCCTGAGCTTCAGCAAAATGATAAAATGTTATACGCCCAGCCTCTGTTTCCTTGTGAAAACGATTTTTATCTTTCATGAAATGTCTTTCTCAAATACTTTGCATTTCTCTTATTTAATATAGCTTGGCTTCTTCTCTTATAATTCTTTATCACAGCCTTTCCATATTGTTCTCCTTTCTGCTTGTTCCTTACTAAATAAATCATTTCTTCATCACAGTCCCTTCCTGGTTGCCATGCGATGTTCTTTACGTCCCCCCCACCCTTGCTTTGATTTAGCTCTTAACTCTGCAATAGTGCCAAAATTGCTTTCTATTTTTTTTTCTCTCTTAAGCTGGTAAAATCTTCTTCTGAGCTGCATTTCCAATGAGAAGAAAGGAATCACATCTGTAAATTTTAAGTGGGTTTGACTGAAATTTTTAATCTGTCGTCTTTTTGCTGCAGATAATACACTTCCTCTAAATGGGCTGTCATTTCTGTCCTCTTCTGAGGCACAAGGATAATTATTTCAGTCAGTTTAGACAAGACTGGTGATTTCTTTGACCATAGGTGTTAATTCAACTTCCAACACTCCAGGAGAAAATGTATGCAGTAGAAAAATTATGATGCCTCAGGCTGGTTGCAAGAAGCAAATTCTGGTCCCAATAAAGAACTGAGAAAAATATAGATGTAATCATGCTTTGTCAATTGCTGTAAGATAAATAAATAAAATCCCACAGACATAATGTATTAGTAATTCTGAAATTAATAACTCTAGACATACATGTTGATACACTGTCTTATATCTAGCTCCTTATGAAAAACAGGGGGTTCTAAAGTTTATCTGAAACAAATTAATATTTGCTAGGCTGAATAAGACTTTTGCAACCTGTCACAGGTGTTTAAATAAGATGAAAATCTTCTCCGGTCACCTGGCAAAGGAATGTTGGAATGTTTTCTACCCTTCTGGAAATGAGGTCTTTAAAGACCCAGGGACAATTTTCCTGCCACCGTAGTTTCTTCTAACAAGGTTGGTTTTTATTGCTTGACTGAAATATGGCAGTAAGCACAGGTATTCCTTGACTTACAACTGGTTGCTTGGGGACTATATGATGGACATACCTATGACCCAGAATCAACATTCTGATAGCTATCCCCTTCTCTGCAGTCATATGACTGCATTTTGTGCACTTGGCAACTGGCCTGCATTTTGCAGTGTCCTGCTGTCACGTAACCATGATTGATAATGTTTTTTTGCCAGAAAGTGGCATTTACTTATGGTTTCAACCCAAAAAACATCCCACGATGAACAATAGGTTTGCTTAATGACCACTGAATTTGCTTTGCCACTGCTGCATTTGCCTAACAACCAGTACAAAAAAAGATCATAGGATCAGACAGGATCACGTGGTGACAGGCTTAACGACCATCATGACTTACAACCATAACTGTGGGCTCAATTACAGTCATAAGTCAAGGACTATCTATAATCATTGGTCACTAGGCAATTTTGGGACAATGGTTTTCCACCACTTATTATATGAGAAAAGTAATATAACCGTGTGGAAAGAAAGCAACAGTTATTTAAGGCTTATTTTCCAAAAATAAGAAATGCTGAATCAAATTCACTTAGGTGATTTGGGATTAAGTGTTATCATGTAATTGTTAGTTAACTTAACAGAGGGATAGAATCAAGATTATGTGAAGTGTTAGTACCACTTTATAATGCCTTGGTAAGACCATGTTTGGAATATTGCATCTGGTTTTGGTCGCCATGATAAAAAAAGATGTTGAGACTCTAGAAAGAGTTTAGAGAACAGCAACAAATATGATGAGGGGGGCTGAAGGTTAAAATATAAGACGAACGGTTGAAGGAATTGGGTACGTCTAGTTTAATTAAAAGAAGAACTAAGGGTGACTTGTAGCAGGGGGGTTCAAACTATTTTCCAAAACACCTAAAGGAGAACAAGAAGCAATGGATGGAAATTAATCAAGGAGAAAACCAAATAAGATATAAAGAGAAATTTCCTGACAGAATAATTGATCAGTGGAATGGCTTGCCTTCATAGGTTGGGGGTACTCCATCACTGGAGGTTATAAAAAGAGATTGGACAACCATTTATCTGAAATGGTATAAGGTCTCCTGCTTCAGCAGAGGGTTGGACTAGAAGACTTCCAAGGTTCCTTCCAACTTTGTTATTATGTTATCTCTCACCTCGCGATAAGATCAGCCCCCCCTCTTGATTCTGAATTCTGAATCCTGATCCCAAGGAGTCCAGGAAAACTTATTTCTTCTAGGACCTTTTGAAACTGATTCTCCAATACCTTCTTCAAAATCATCCCTCAAAACAGAAGGTTGGATTCAGCCAGTAGTTGTATAGATTTAAAAAATGACTTATTCGAAAAAATATGCACAATGGTTTCCTATAAGTTGGTTCATACCACTCCCTCCTTTAACAACAAGAAAAAAAGCAATCACCTCCTGAATCCAGTTACCCTAACCCTTCCTTAGCTGCATGAATGAGACAGATGAGCCATGGATCAACCTTACTGGTGATAGAACTTCTGCTTCAAAGTTCCTAACACAATTTCTGTTTCTAAAGTCTTTTGCAAAGAATCCTGGATTTTCTATTGTATCAGGATATTGTCAAAGTCATCTTTCTAAACCAGGTCAAAGTGGAGTCAAACCTGGAGTGAATGTGAGCAACTCTATCTGCAAAGACTCTTCCAAACAGTGGCTTGCAAAAGGATCTTCACCCATATATTTCCCTAAAAAAGGAGCAAGTAATTTAAATAGAAATATGGAAGAATTTAGTTCCACAGAAGCAAGTTGAGTAGAGAAAATAGTGTCTTTCTAGTGCTGTCTTTTCTTATTTATTAAAAAGGGAAAGAACCGAACTGCTAAATAATACCTTCTGATTGTCAGCCTTAGAAATCCGACATAAGGCTGACATCTTTAGTCCAAGCAGTTTGTTTTCAGCTATAATTAGAAATATAATTTAGATTTTGACCTCCATTATTTCTTTCAGGCTTTCCATTGGCATTCAGCTGGTCATTGAGATAATTTTTGAAGATAAATAATTCAGTTCTTGTTCTAATCTGATGCTGGTTTGGCCTGTGTTCTGACGTTAGCTATTATAAGCTAGTAACCTTTGATTCCTTGACTGTATGCTCATGTATATACTTGGAACATAAGAAGAGTCCTGGAGGATCACAGCAGAGACAATCTACTCCAACTCTTTGCTCCACAGTGGGAAGCTCAGAAGCCACTGACTTTTGCTCTAACCTTTTTTTTTGAAAAAAACACAATATTCTATCTTGACTATCATATAACAGACTACATGAACTATTGTTAAAACATGTCTGAAAGCTTCAGTTAGCTCTGTGGTAAGTTCTTATGTTCACTGAACTGAAAGATCTGCTCACATTATCAATAACAGTGGTACTTTGGTACTAAGCTGCTTTGAAACTCATTTGGTAATCACATTTGGACATGAAAACCTTGTCCTGGTACTTATCTTTTGCTTGGTACTCAACACACAAGCTAGAACTTGTCAGTGTTGCCTGCATTATGACTCACTACATTATTCCTTATGGGAAAAATGGTTTGGTACTCATCATTTTTGGTACTTATTGCACCCCCCAGAGCCAATTAACGATGAGCACCAAGGTACCAATATATTAGACAATCCCTAACTAATTGGGGCATGGGGCTCGGAGATATTTCCTTATCTTAACAAAGAAATCGAATAACCCTGTGAAGTGAAAGCCGTGACATGGGAGTGACTTTTGACTTCCTGACAGCTTCCCTTGTAGGAAACTGGCACAAAATGTCAGAAATGACAATCAGGTGACCATAGCTGACTGTGGCAAGGCAAAACAGCACTGAAATGCTCACAACTTTGCCGGACTTCAATTCCATGTGAGTCATGGGTCTTGGATTTTCGGATACATTCTGTAAACTCACCCATTTGAGGTATGTTGATTCAAAAAATGTTACCCTCTGATGCATGCAGATAAACCTCCAAGTGGCCTCAACGACTGTCTAAAAAGAATGCAAATGACCAGCTCTCTGAAATAAGTATAAATCCCTCCATCCAGTCAGAGCTGAAGAAGCTTCTTGGATGAGAAGTGAAACATCTTCTAAGAAAAACTAGAAAGTCCAGTTACCTTTTGAAAAAAGCACCTTTGGGACACCTATGATGCCTTGTTTTGCCCAATTGAAGATTACAAATAATCAAACAGACACAAGAGTTTTAGCATTATATAGATTTACCGGGCACAATTTAAAATGCTGATATTGACCTTTTAACTATCTGAGGTACCATCCTTTCCATTACAAATCTGCCTGGCCAGCAAATGAGGTCCTTTAAAAATGCTTCTTTTAAGAGGCTCATTTATCTGGTAGGTGGGAAAGGATTTTTTTTTGTGTGTGTCACCGTGAGTCTAAAGAATGCAAGGATGGAGTTCTTTCAGTAGGATTTTAATTGTTCAATAATTTTAATATTAGGGTAACTTCATGTTTTAACCTTTTATCATTTTATTTTATTTTGTATCAAATTTATATGGTTGCCCATCTAATCCAGGATGACTCTGGGCAGTGTACAATAAAATTGACAATTTAAACATTCTACAAAGGCCACTAAAACAATTAAATATAAATGAAAACAAGATCACAAGAGAATATTTCTGACAACAGAACACTTTCTGAACTGTGGTTATATACTGTTAGACAAATTTTCTTTTCCTTTCTTTCCCTTTGATCAAAGTTTTATTAAATTTGTTCAAATGAAAGGGGATTCATCTTTTTTTCTATTTCTATTTGAAAAATAAACTTTACAACTTAAATCTTGGTGCTACTGATTGATACAGAAGCTGATTGATAATAACAGCCATCTATTTCATATTCTTCTTTGGTTACATTAATTTTAATATTAAATTCTTCTCCTCCCTATCTATAAGGACTCTTAGAAATCTAAATAGGTTCTTACTAAAAAAACCCCCACCAAATTAAATGGTCATCTATTTATTCAGTATAATATAAATATGTCAGGTCAATGTCAATTCAATAGATAAAAAGCAATTGGTTAAAGCAGAATTGGTCAAAGTCAACATATCATCTTAAATCTACCTCCAGTAATTCATTGTTTGTTTATTATTTATTGGACTTATATATCTTCCTATCTTATACAATGACTCTATGCAACCCACAACAATTCATAAAACATAGTTAGGACCATATCCTCCATTTGTGCCAGATGTTAAACATGAGGGGACTATCTCAACAAAAGAGTGGTAACTCTAATTCAACACCAGAAATACTGGCTGAGTCCACTTTCAAATCCAGATTTTCAAGAGCTCAGCACTCAAATATCACTTGTCTGAATGGACGGTGTGCTCGTTTTTTGTTCTTTGCCATGCAAATTGTTTAAATTGCACATCTGCATTTATTGATTTGTTTTCTTCAGTCTATTTTGATGCTGCATGATTTCAATCAAATCTTTTTTCTCACTTATGAACACAATGAAATTAATTTCTTGTCTATCTTTGATATTCAGTTTGAATGCAGAATCTATAGTGTTTCCACATGGGTTAATTTCAAAAGGTAAATGTAGATTTGTGTTATAGTTACATTACAGTTGCTACGAGAGAAGAATGTATCCTTATTTCATTGTGACATTATGAATGTTTTGAATTATAATATTCACAAAAACTGGGACATCAACATAATAGCCAAAAATGATGCAAAGATGTGCGCTATATATTACCAGAAACCAGCAGCAATCCATATGAGGAGAAAGAATAGAGAATATAACTCAACTTCTACTATGCATAAAAAAAATGAATTCTTTGAATTCACATAGTTTCCTTATTTTGCAAAAGAGCATGTGTCTCTCTCTCTGTGTAAAAATGATGGAGAGGTACAAACATTTTTCAAGCATAAGTCTGAAATCTGGTATCAGAACACCACTGGAAGCTGCCTCACCGCTTTATCAAATTTAATTCTGTTGATGCTGGCAAAAAAGTCTCCAGAAATTCAGATTTAAGCTTGCCTGTCTTTATCTAGAGATGTCAAGGTGACATTTTGAATTCTAAGTATATATGCTGCCACTAAGCTACGAACTTCAGTCATGCAACCAATCTATAAGCTTTATATCTAAAAGTGCAATTCTCTGCTGAAAAGGACAGGCAGATGTTGTAACAGAAAGGAACAACATCTACCATTTTATGCTTTTAATTTGCCTTCTCTGTTTTCCATGTTTCCGATAGTTATGTAAATATTTCAGACAAGCAGTGCCTTAGAATCCTTGAATCAGGACTCTTAAGTCATTGTTGCTTGTTTGTCTGTATAAGCGATTCAGTGCAAGCATCTATCCTCCCATTAATATCTGCTAACTTTACCCAGTGATTTTAAAAAAAAATCATTTTGGAATCACCATGGCTGAAATTCTCTTCGAACAAAATGGTCCAGTAGCTCAAGGTTGTGTGAGCAGCGATAGTGTTCAATGGCAGCATCATTTTTCCTTTCTTTGAGCCACTTGTGGAAAAGAAACTCTGTGGCACATGAAAAACAGACACGTATAAATGACTTAGCTGAATAACTCAATGATGTTCATACATCTCAGAAATGGGTGTGTCAGGAACGAAGAAGTAGGATCGGAATAAAGGGAAGAAAAATATAATTTGTCTGCTTGTGTCATATGTGTGTGTGGGTGTGTGTGTGAGTGGGTATATGCATAATGGCTGTCTTTTGAGAGCCGAATGCAATGAAATTTTATTTTAACGGATGCTGATTAATGTACATTTAAAGTGACAAAGTTTTTATTCTATTCCTCTATTGTGGATGTGCATTTGTATGCATGCATTTGTTTATTTGCGCAGCTCTTGAGGGAATTAGAAATAAAGGTCCAGTTGAATCTGAAGTAGGAAGCAAAAGAGATTCATATAGAAACTACTTTGAAATCAGCATAACTAACACCATCACCAGAAATAATATGATTTATTTATTAAGAAATTTTTATATGGCCACCCAACTCACTCATAGTGACTCTGGGTGGCTTACAGAAATAAAACCGCATATAAAAACCCAATAAACCCTACCCCCCCTGACAATTAAGCCAACTGCTTCATATCACCTGGGGTCCTCAGGCCTACTGGCAAAATCACATCTTGAGGGTCTTTTGAAAGAATGGCAAGGTGAGGGTCAATCTCATCTCCGTGGATATGAATATTCCATCCAGGGAAGGAGCCACCACCAAGAAGGCCCATCATCTTCATCCCACTAAATGGATCTCAGAGAATATCTGTAGATACTGTGTCTCTCTGCTCTGGTGACTGGGAAAAGATGGTCCTTTAAGAAAGAGTGGTACTAATAGTAGGAATAGCAATACAATTGCAACAGTTCAATGAGATGGCACGCCATCCAGCAAGGTCATGAGAAGGTCCTCTAGCAAACAAGTTCTTGCACTGAGGGCATTCAGCACAATATGTTAAGTAGTTGGACTTTGAGGAAAGTGACAGCTAAAGCAACTAGGAAGCCAGTCAGTAATATATTCCCCTATAAAAGAGAAAAAAAATCACAATTAAAGCATAAAAACAATAAAAATTCCAAAGGATGGAGATGAACAGAACATCTTGAGAACTTTCAGGATGCTAAGAAGTGGGATATGGGGCAAGAATTTCTTTCTGTTATTATTCTCCAGCAACTGGTGATTCATGATGTTTTTGATCCTGGGGCAATAAGTCATCGCCCCATAAATCAATGTAGCTCAAACCACAATAATATTCCAGAAGTCATTAAAAACGTGGCCATTGGAGTAATTTGTGCTGCAGAGGTACAGTTCATTTTCTCACGATACAATGTTCTTGCCATTTCCTTCACCAAACTGCTTTAGCTTATTTCATTTTGGACCTACTGGAAAAGGCCTAAGGAGCAAAACAGTCTGATAGCTTTATTTCAGGTTTTAGAAATAGTGGGTCATATTGCCCCCTGTAAGGCACAAAGAATCAGAGCCAGCAATTAAGTTGCAGCAGAGAAGATTTATTCAAGCCTAGACACAAGAACATTTGTAAGACTTGGAGCGATTGTGGGAACGCAATGACTCTAATCTGATAACACCTTTAACTCCACCCCCTAGCTCTGCCTGCTCTTCTCCTACACCTCCCCATTAGAAGTACATACAATTTCATACCTAATTACAATTTTGGGGAGTGTCTGTGGGTTTCTTCATCAGTATTGTTACTTGGTTACTGCTTGGGCAAGTCCATGTAATTTCTTGGCAAGGTTTTACAGAAGTAGTTTGCCCTTCCCTTCTCCTTTCTAGGACTGAGAGAAAGTGACTGGAGTGGACCAAGGTCACCTAGCTCGCTATGGCCATGGTGGGACTAGAATTTCCAGTCTCCTGGTTTCTAGTGTAATGCCTTAATGACTACACCAAACTGGCTCTCTAAGTTAATTACACTTAGCTTCAGTTAATACTATAAGTGATTAATTCAAAATTACTTTCAGGATAGCACACTTCAGGCCAGATATAGTCTTTGCACATGTGAATTATCATGATTATCTTTGTAAATGAGCTAATATGTAAGCAATGTGCAATGCCCGTACTCAGTAATATTTCATATGGAAATAGCCTGGTTCTCACTGCAGTATAAACAGAAAAGTAAGTATGTATTTATCTGATATTATATATATCTGATACATATTAAATATTTATATACAAATGATAAATGTACTAATGGGGTACCAGGAGGGCTTTAACGTTTGCATGTAAATATTTATATGCAAATGATAAACACAGTGTGTTACCAAGAGAGAGCGGATCTGTCCTGAATGTTGGCAACAAGAGGGGTGCTACCAAACATAGCAGTGGGTGTGGAGTTGTGTTACTGTTGCCAGTCTACCAATCATAAGTTTGTCGGTCAGCGACAGAAGGGAAAAAATTTTGCTGTCAAGTCAATGATTCCTGATGATTGCCCTCTGCAATTTTCTTGGCAACCTATTTCGGAGGTTGCCAAGAAAGTGTGTGTGACCATAATCACTCAAATGGCTTTGGGCCTAAGGAAGGCCTCCTACTTTCTAGCCAGATACTACTAGTACAACAACTACTACTACTTTTCTCTTGGAAGCACCAAAATGCTTCCGGGATGACAGGATATGCCAGTGACATCACCATTGCCTGGGAAGCACCCAATTGGGGTTCCTTTTGTATACTCATAAAATTGCCCACTGAACTGGTACCCATTTAACTATTCATGGTTGCCCTGGTTGCTAACTGCTGGGTTAGCAGGAGCTGGAGCATGTAACGGGAGCTCAACCCACCTTGCAGCAGCAATCAGGTCTCAAACATGAGCCTGCAGATTGTCAACCCAGTGCTGTAACCTCATGAACCACTGCACTTCTAGCTTCTAGTCTGATGCCTTAACCCCTCCAGTAAGCTGGTCCTCAGGGACAGATAAGGAATGCATGTGTTAAAAATGCTCTGCTCCAGGTGTCAGGCATGTTAGGTACAGCACTAGATAAAACTAAAGACTTACTCAAGCTTTAAAATATTTTTTCTATTACTAAACAGAATAGCTTGACTAACTATTGTCAGCTCCTGTACCCATGACTAAACTGGAGTATTTCCTCTACTTCAGATCTTCTTTTCCAGTTCAGGAAGACTGATGGGTATGGAGTAAGTCTCTAATGGAGTGTGCAAGATCAGTGAACAACCCTCTTCCCCCCACCCCCTATCGACACATCATATGAGTGACTGTCTGCCTGAAAAGACCCTGGGATGACTCAATTTGCTATTTCTGTGATAGGAAGATAGTCCTTGTTGTTCTCTAAGCTTGGCTGGTTGCTTGTAGATGGTTTCATTACCAAACTAGGTAATATTATCAATGCTAATGAGTGTGGGGTTTGATATAACGTTAATTTCTAACACCCTTCAGGATCCACCTACCCATATGGTCATAAATGGTGACTGTTACATGGATCACCATATGACTGTCTGATGTTTTTTTTATTGTGGTGGTCATTAAGTGAATTCTGCAGTAATTAAACAAACCCGTTTTCACCAATGGGTATTTTTTGCTGGAAACCAGAAAAAAAAAAGGCAGAATGTCATGGTTAACATTATTGCAGGATGCTGCAAATGATAGCAAATATGGTCTGGTTGCCAAGTGCCCAAAATGGCTATCAGAATTTCAAAAATGGGTTGAAAGTAGCTCTGGAGAAGTCCATTGTTAAATGGCTGGATGTTAAGTGAGGACTACCTGTACAAACACACACACACACACTTATTATAATGGGGCAAATATCTGTAGCTCAGGTGTAGAATGAGGGTAAAGGTTCATTCTCTGAGCTTGTGGGTTGATCTACAAACAGACCACAGACCCCTCAGAATCGAAATCAGCCATATAGCCAACCAGAGACAGTATCAACCTTCAACCAACTCATGCAATCACCCCACTCACACACACACAAACACACACACCAGCAGTTCAACTCCCAATAACCCTGACCTGAGGTAATCTCCTTATCACAAGACCCACCACAAGACTCACAACTGACTCATCACAAGACCTGTCGCAAGGCCCTCATTTGACACACCCACACCTAAGGCTATAAAAAGAACACTGACATCCCCTAAACTCTGCTGAAGATGTTACTTAGCTGGGTAATGATATGTTTGGAAACCAGCCCACAAACTTGGAGAATGAACCTTTACCCCTCATACTTATTATATTTATACATTTGCAGATACAGGGGATATATTTAGGTCAACAAAGTTCAGCTCCTTAAATTCCTATTCCGTTTGCACAAATGGAGGGTGATAATCTAATTCTGTACACAAAATTGAACTCAAATTTGGGTCAATGCCATACAGCTGTCTTCATCGGATTTTTTTTTGGGGGGGAGAGAAAGAACACCTTTGAAGTTATTTATTTTTTGTTTTGTTTTGTTTTGAACCATGTGTTTTCTGGCAAGTGCAATGATGCCATGCAGTCCCTCATTAAGCGGATGTTATTGTTGTACAGAAATATTCTGTGTTATGGCACATTGCCAAAAAGCTGAACTTGTTCATTTCATATCGAACTGGGACATAAGCCCATCAAAGGAAGTGTTCTTGAGCTCACGTAGCCACAAAGCTAATGGCAAAGCCTTTAAAAGGGTTGAACAAAGTAAAAATTTGTTAGAAGCAAAATGATGTGTCCAATACTCATTTTGTTAGGCTAGCTGCAGGAGAATTATTTCCTGCCTTGGAAATAGACCAAATAAAATTGTTCTCAGGTGTCTTTAGAGCTC